>CP135554.1:3641104-3671445 GCA_032402905.1 Khaya senegalensis | reverse complement strand
TATATAATAATATTATTTTTTTCATATAAATTATAAATTTTATAAATAATTTTAAATTAATTTATTAAAAAATATATATGTAATTAAAATTTTTATATATAACTATTATTTTATTTATTTTATAAAATATATCTAATAAATGTTAGAAATTAAATAAGATTAAATATATAATTTTACTTAGAATAAATAAATTTAGATTATATTTATTTTTTAATTAGTTAATTTAAGATTAAAGGAAAAGTTAATATATATTTTATTATAAAATAATATTATTATAAATTTTAGGAGAAATATTGGATGAAATTCAAAATTTTAATATTACATAATTAAGAATCTATTAAAAGTTTACACAAGTGCTAATGTGACACTGTTTGACCTCTTTAATTTGATTCCTGAAGTCAATAACTCGATTCGTCTTCTTCCTTCTTCGTCTTTCTTGTTGATTCCTTTCGTGTAATTATGAATATAGCCATGAAAGCCCAGACCCAGATCTCGTACGTATATAAATTCCTGTGACTCATGCTTCAATTATTGTATTCTGTTTATCTGTTTGCTTTAGTCACCTTGAGTTCATTCTTTCTATGAAAAAAAAGGGACCCTGGGTAAAATTTCATATAAAAAATTCATCGACCCAATTAAACCTGTGACTTAAATTTCTGATTTTGATCCAATCTTATACTTGTTTCAGCAAACATCCGATATGGGTGTGGGAATTTCATTCTTAATAGCATTGAAAGCAACAGTTCTTCTCCTCTCCTTTGCATTTTTAAGAAACTTAGGTTTTGCACTGTTATCATTGCCATTCTTGTATGCATCACTAGTTTCATTCCTTATTTCCCTTGCATCTCATGCATCAATCAATCTTCCCGTGCTCTTGGGCAAGAAATCAGATGGGAGTTTTCCCATTTGGTCAGTCGTCATGTTCAGCCCTTACATTTACTTTGTTAGAATCTTTTCAATCTGGAGAAGATTGAACAGTGGTGAAGAGCCTTACACTGAGGTTTGTGAAGGGTTGTATGTTGGTGGGTGGCCGTCTTCTCCCAGTAAATTGCCGCCTGGAAATCCTGCCATTATTGATTGTACTTGTGAATTTCCAAGGATTAAGGAATTGGAGGGGCACTCTTATCTGTGTGTGCCCACTTGGGATACGAGGGCGCCACAGCCTGGGGAGATCGAGTCAGCCGTGAAGTGGGCTTGTAGAAAGAGAGCTCAGAATATGCCTATTTTCGTTCACTGTGCATATGGTATGATCTTGATCATTTTGTTTGTTTTGTGTTTCATTAGTGAATTACACAAGTTATTTATTGCTTCGCAGCTCTTTTGTTTTATCTCAGTTGTTGTCAGTTACTTTTCAAACATTTTGTTGATAGTTGAATTAGGTTTCAATCTAGTTGATAGCCTAGAAATGATGCCTATGATGTTCGTAAGAAAACTATCTTTGTCATTTGCACATACCAAATGATATTAAGGTAATATTGGCTTCTTTTGTGTTGTAGTTGTTTCTAGATTTTGTGACATGGGTTTTAGGTTGAATTATATTGTAGATCATGCTATATTGGCTATAATTTTCCCTGAGTGGGTTTAGTGGAAGTTTCCCATTTCCTTTCATATTCTGACATGTCTTGCCGTTGATCCATCTTCAACTTTATGGTCGTATCCAGTTCTGATTTTATTCTTCAGTGGCTGATAAATTCAGTAAGAAATTTTCTTGAATAAAAGTTTTGTGCTTTCCCAGAGAAAGAGACATGGAACTTATTCTTTGTGTTTATTTTCTTTACTTTATGAGTTTTTCAGTCAGTTTAATAAACCATGATGGGAGAGCCATGTTGTGCTCAACCCAGTTAAGAGGGCCAAAGGGAATTTCTTTCAACTTTATAGAGACTTCACTTAGCGGTTACCTATTTCTCTCTGTTGAAATAAGAAAAATGAAAAGAACCTTATAAAGTTGTTTTCATAGCTATGGCAACATTATCATTAAAGCAAATGATTCTCTGGCTTTTTTCTTTTGCTACTCATCTTATGCTAAGGGAAAAGCCTTTGTACTATGAAAACTTAGGTTTTAATTGTCTGTGTATTGAAACTCTTTGATAGGAGTTGGTTTGGGATCAAAGAAAGCTAAAGAGTGCATAAAGCACTCTGTTTTCAGGTTTAATGTTTGTTTGGTTTCAGCTTTAAAAGAAATAAATTGTGAACTCATCATGTATTTGCACAAATTTTTCTTGAAAATTCCAAGATTAACAAGAATTTTAAGCCCAAAATATCGGTCAAGACGTTTACTCGGGCCATTCTGGGTGAATGATAGTGGCACTTTATATCTCAGAGGTACAACTACTTTAACTTAACATTCTTTAGAAACTGAAATCTTTCTGTAAATAATGATGAATTATTCGCAGACTAGTAAATTATATGGATCATTTGTGAAAACTTGTCTGTTAGGCTGATTGCAAAAAATGTGTAATTTATTCTCTAGGTCATGGAAGAAGTGTTGCTGTGATGTGCGCATTATTAGTGGCTTTAAGCATTGTAGAAGATTGGAAAGAGGCTGAGAAATTCATCAAAAAAAGGCGACCTTCTATTCGAATGAATGCTCTCCAGCGCAAAGCACTAGAAGAATGGTCAAAACATCGGTTATCTACTCCTAAAAGGAATGAATAAATGAATGAAAGTATTGTAATATTCAAGTGTTCCTGGACAAACACAATCTGGTAGGCCAGAAACAGAAAGCGATTGACATGCTTCTTTCGATCAATGGCTGCTATTGCTTATTCAATATCACTTCATTGCCTTTAACTTTTAACTGCTATTGTTACCTTCTAATTGATTACATAATTATTCCCTGTTAAGAACTTGAGTTTGTTGTCAAATTGGAATACTTTTGAGTTGTAACAACCAAACAAGTCTATCTTCTCTATTCAAGGAGGTTGTATAATGTAGTTCTTGAATGTTTTTGTCAATTATTTTTTCTGATGGTTAACTTGAGAATGCGGTTCTACCTATTGTTAGCTTGCTGCCTCAATTGTCAAAAAGTAGGCTGTTAAGGCTGCTGCTGTGTAGTCACTTAAAACGAGAAATTGTGGAATGTTCTCCGTTGTAATAAGTTCCTAGTGCTCAATCTTTGCTTTGATGCTAGATTAATTTTCAGTATCACTTCTCATGGATTGATGATAATGTAGTTTGGGGATCATTTTTGTTGCCATATTTAACTGGGAAAAACTATTTTTTTAAAATTAGAATCACACCAGATGTGTGCCTTTGGATTTCTATAGAGCACTGTGCTGGAAAACTAAATGATAACAATCATATCAACTGAGTCATGCGTTCTGCATATTGGTAGGATAAAGTTACACGGCCTGTAAGTAGATTATTTTGATAGTTGAAAAACATATGCTAAAGCCTAAAGGTATGAATAATAACCATTGTGCTTATGCATAATTTTGAAAACCCAATAATCGATATATTCAGTAAACACTCACTTCTACTTTATTTCGAATGCTTAACTATCCATTAACTTGATAACTAGTGATAATAATTGTAGATTAACAGTTGCACTTCAACCTTAAGAATTGATTGTGTCATATAGTTTTTAGGCAGGTGGAAATAACAAAAACATCAAAGCAATTACATTTAGTTCATGTAAAAATGACGAACCGAAACCAGAATCAGATCTCATATAGTTCACTTCAGTTTCATTCCAGACAGAATAAAGATTCAGTTTCATACGCATAAAAGCTGGCAAGACTTGAACAATGACGCCTTCGGGTACTTATTTCTAAACCACCACTAATTGATCCAACTTCTGTTAACCAGACGCCCGAGTTCAATGGACCAAATAACCCCAACTAATTTATGCAATGAAAAGCAGACAGCAAATTGTCATTAAGCCAACCAAAATGTATATGGATCTTCCAACAATAGAGTTACAACTGATCAACATTTACATTGCTTTTATCACTGGTAATTCAAGTACTATCATCACTTTATTTGCATGAGATGACAATTCTGAGATGTTCTAGGTTCATAACCTAGTAGTGTAGTGAGATTAAACAGCATGATGCGGCATCTTAAGGTAAAAAAGGAGAGAAAAATGAACTAGACACTATGTAGACCACGAGCACTATCATTTTACTCCCTCTAGTAGTGTTTTTTTTTTTAATCTTTTTCTTGTAAATAATTCATGGTGTTGTTTGGATAAGCATGAATTGTACAAGATTACTGAAAGACAAGAACGGCCTATTATAATCCTTAGCTACAACCTTGCTTTGCAGCTTCTGCACTACTTGTTGTCATAAAGGACTCTCCACAACCACACTGCCCTCTTGAGTTGGGGTTGATGAAAACAAACTCAGATCTGAAAAAATAAATGAATAAACAAATATATAAGTATGAGAGATGAAGCAAAGGAGAATTGGAAAACCAAAAAAAGTTGAATTATTTGTCTCAGAACAGAAAATCAAGAACAATCAAACGATAGCTAAGCCTATGACTTCAATGGACTTGATTTGATGTAGGTACAGTTCAATGAAGAGCGCTTAGGAAGTGTACGCAATAATTAAGGAACCTTTCAAACATGGAACTAAGGGGGGTTTAATTAGAAACACGATGGAAAAAGAACAACATATAGTTCTAGACTGCAGGCTTATATAATCCTAAATCTGGAGAAACTAAACGATATAAACCAACTGGATATACTACAAATCAAAATTTAAACAATTGAAGAAGTGACAGCAGGCACTGTCAGGCATTTTGCACTGTCAGACATTTCTTTTATGTGGAATTAATACCATTTAGAGAAAAAAAAAATAATTTAATTATCATGTGAATTCATCATGGCAAATGAAGCATACAGTAATTACATCCTACTTGATAAAAATGCACAAGTTCATTCATTTATCAATGGAGAATGAGTTCAAATAACTCACACAAACATGACAGATATTGTCTGTACCTGAGTTTGTCATCTACAAAATCCATCTTGGTTCCTATAACATGCATCGGGTCTTTGGATCAATCAGTATCTAAACACCCTTGTTGTCAACCAACTCATCAAACTTTGGTTTCTCATCTAAGAAACAAAACAGTATGACAAGTAATGTAAGCCACATAGAAACGACATTCAAAACTCAAAGTAGACCAAAACAATAAGAATTATTGAAATGCATCAAATGGTGAAACTTGCAACAAGATTATCAGCCTTCAAACTACAAAACTTGCAGAAAAACCCATGCACAGAAAAAGAAAAAAAAAAATCGGAGTATAGAATAAAAGTATATCACAGTGTAGTTTAGTAAGGTTGAAATACGGAGTCCTGAAAGGAAACTCTTAGAAATGTAATTGAATCATGAAAAAGTGACTTCATATCCTCGTGCCATAATTTTTCCATCATAAAGATGGACAGTAATATCATATAACAAGAGAAAGAAAAAAGCTTCTGATACTGACCCCCTTTTCATTTTTGGAACGATGCCGACCATTCTCATCACTATGGCAGGTCTTGCTTGTAACTTTTAACCATTTACCAACTTGATTTCCCTAGCCATATTTTCTCACATAAATTATACTGAAAAGATTGATGGAGCTAGCAATATCAAGGCTTTACCCTGTAATTTTATTGAGGAGCACAAGCATTTTCTAAATTATTCACCAGACCATTTCATGATGATTTGTGGCCTATAAACTTAAACATTTGACGATATCACTCACAATGATGAACTTATTCCCAACTCTAAAATCAAAGCTTCTTTTCATCAAGCAAAGGCTTCGCCAATAAAAAAGGGTTCATCTTAGTCACCTGCATAATTGAGGGTGTAAGATAAGCCATTGCAACCGCGAGCCTTGGCGCCGAGTCGGAGAAAAGGGCGCTGGCGCTGCTGTAATAGTTGACGCATTCTCTCCGCCGCGGCTTCGGTCAAGGTCAGGACTTGCCGCCCCACCTTCTGCGCTACAACTCCCGAAGAAGAAGAAGCTGCCATGTTTTTCGTTCCTCAAATGCCCATCTTTTTCTTTTACAATCTTCTAAAAATTTTCCTTTTACTCTCGTCATTTTATCAAAAATGGAAACTGGACCAAAGCGATGGATTCAGACCGAATGCTTACGGTTCAGCCTAGTCCGGCCTTCTGTGCTGGGCCCATCATATAGGTCCATGAGCCGAATTGAAAAGGCCTGATAGACAAATAACCACTGAAAAAAACAAATCAGGAGTTAATCTTTTGTTAAAGATTAATCTTTCCACCCATTTCCCAAAACTTAAAAAGGAAACAATTTGTGGCTAATTCCTTTGACATTTTCACCATAAATCTAAACCCAAATCTTCTTCTTGTTAGAATGTAAAGGTTGGTTTGAGAACAATCTTGCAGTGGGGATGAAGATAAGTGTAGAATGTATTAGAACAGTTTTGAAGTTGGGGATTGTATTGATGGCATCTTGTCATGAAGTTATAATCTTTCTTGCATAGTTGTACATATGTTTTCTCGCAAAAAGGCAAGACACATGAGCCTTCCAAATGAATACATCCTCGTATGCCAACTGGCTTGATGATTACTTCGGCCTCCATGATTATTCAGTTGTTCATTTTTTACACGAGTACAGATTTGACCTATCCCAAATCCAAACAAAACGAGTCTCCAAATTCAGTAAACATAAAATGAAAATGTGATATAATTAGGCAGGTAAATCACGAGCTTTTGTCATGAAGGCGGGGCCACAAGTCATTTTCCAATAAAGAAAGGCCACGAGACACACTTTGCTGTCATAAATATATTGCACAAACAAAGGCTCTTCACACGCTGCCTTGGGTCGGATCATTCCACTTTCCTCTCAGACAGACTACTGTTTCAGCCTGGTACTTCTCTTCCCTGCAAGATTTCCTGCGCCTGCCAGACGATTCTTTTTCATTTCTGTTTGTTTTATGTTTGATGAATATAATAATTACTATCAGTTGCTCCGTTTTCAGTATTGATGCATTTGTTGATCAAAAGCTGGTTAATTTGTTTGCTTGATGCTTAAACCACATAATCTTTTGTTTTCTCTGGAAACTGATTCTGGGATTTTTTTTTTTTTGTTTTTTCTGATTATTTCTGTAATTTTTAAGCACAGCATGTATCTTGATTTGTGAATATCAGACTTTTCATCATTTTGGACCCAAGAAATGTCAATACCATATATATGGCTTGCTTTTGAGGTGGTTCCAGGATAATAAAACTTCATGAATTTCATAATATGACTGTATATATCATCGGTATATGCGATCATTTACATGGATATATATATGAAATAGTTTTCCGATACCAATTAATGCATTATGAAAGTCTATCAATTTGGTTCTTATTAAGTAGAAAGTTAATTTTGGGTCACCTGCAAAGCTTAGTTCTTTGACATACTTACAAAATATGGCTTCGATTTTTATTTTTTTTTTCCAAATCTTGATCTGTACTTGTTTAGGCAATTGATTTTGTTTCGAAAAGTGGGTTTTGAAATGGAAGGAATATATGTTTATGTGTTTTGGTAAATTTGATAAGCATATACATTTCTGTAACTGTGTAAACGTGTCAACTTTTTAAATGAAGTGAAGGGAAGCCAAGTTTATTTTCTCAATTTGTGGTGCTTCTGGATTGTTAAAGCTACTGTACATGTTCATTAGTGTTCTGGGGCATTGATATATTTGTTTGGAAGTTCACATGTAGTTAAGCCAAATTAGCTTCACTATGTATGTGTATATCTGCATTCAAAATAGGGATTAGAGATGTACTCAATTGCTTCATTTTCCTGAATTTTATGTAAACTTGGAAGTAATGGAACTTCTTCTAAGCTGTTGTAATTTGTTCAACGGCATCATACTTCTTAGGTTTCTGGATTCAATCTTCTATTAAGCATATGTTGAACCTCGCAATTTTATATAGATACTAGCTTCTTTCTGAAAGTCATCAAAATATACCATAGAACAATTTCTTAACTGATTTAAAGTTAAAGGAGCCCAAATGAAAGCTTAGCAAACATTTGCTCGACTCCATCTATTTATGTTTTGGTTTTCTGTTCAGGTGTAAACATGTCAACCGTGAGACTTCCTACACCTTGCTTATTCCAAAGTGCGCCCCCTAGCAGAAAATCCAGCTTGTTCCAAAATGCCCTATCAAACAAATCACGAGTTGTAGTCAAGAGCCCTGGTTCTTTAGGTTCTGTCTGGAGCATTTCTAAAGCATTTGGCTTGAAATCTTCTTCATTCAAAGCATCCGCAATGGCAACTTACAAAGTGAAACTAATTGGACCCGATGGTGAGGAGAACGAATTTGATGCCCCTGATGATGCTTACATCCTCGACTCTGCTGAAGTTGCTGGACTGGAGCTGCCCTACTCATGCAGGGCAGGTGCCTGCTCAACTTGCGCTGGGCAGATGGTTTCAGGCTCCGTGGACCAATCAGATGGATCATTCCTTGATGAAAAGCAGATGGAAAAAGGTTATGTGCTAACATGCATTTCATATCCACAATCAGACTGTGTGATTTACACACACAAGGAAGGTGAACTTTACTAAATAATGTTGTAAACTTAGCTTGTGCTTTGTGGGTGGAGACAATGCTGGAATTCACTGGCACTATTGATTTGGCGTTTTGGATGGTGTCTTTGGATTTTCAGTTGTGAAAATCTTTGGCATCATTTGTCTTTCATTGTTTAAGATGGTAATTTATAGTTTATATATGTTTGGTGAAGTTTTAACATCTCACTGGAGCATGCCCATACAGATCAAGTCAGTACAAGTCTAGTGGAAGGGAAGAAACAAACCAACAATTGTTATGAATCCTAGCATCAAATTTAGACTATGTGGAACCGGCGTGTCATTATCATTTTCAAGGACACAAATTCAAAACTATGATTCCATGCAACCAAAAGTTTTGATTCTTACGTTGACTAACTTCCTTTGTGTATGTATCCCAAGTTCATCCTATTTCACTTTTAACTCTCTGATTGATGACAGAATCAGTCGACAACTACCAACATATTTTGTTGATGATGATCCATGAGAATATCATAATCTTCATCCAAGCCAAGCTATGCACACATACAAACACACGAATTTCAGAAGCAATAAAAGAAGAGCTAAAACATGTTGCTGAGCAATAAATGTTTCAGTACATATAAACATAAAGAGAAACAAAATTTGGCTGTGACAAGAAATGTAAAACGCTTAATCAAACTTCTTCACCAAAAATATTTAGATGAAAACAAAATAAAACAAAGAGAAACTACTTTCCATCAATGCCAGAAGAGAAAATTAGTTTTAGGTTGCTGCCTAGGTGTTGGTAGCCCTAGTGTAAATCTGCTGGCTGGCATGTGCGGATATCATTCTAATTGATCCTCTGGCCATCAGATCCTTAATTGCTCGCCGTGCAAGTGAGCCACTGATCTGAAGAATGCAATAGATGAAAACAGCCTTGTTAATCAATCACCCAAAACAAAAACAAGACAAACACAGATTCTTTGCATGCCAGCAAATCAATCGATTGTTTTAGAAAGTGAAATGATCAACTAGAAATTGTGTCATAGCTTAGACTAATTGTTTCAGGGGTGGAAACTTTCATCTCCAAAATTAATCATAGACGTGCTTCTGCTTAATTTTGAAAGCACAACAATTAAAATGCTTTGTAAGAACACATTTGTACTTACAACTAATGTTTATCAACCAACCACGCATTTATATACTTGCATTTCGCAGCAATTATGGATTGAAAATCACAACTCGATCCCAGGCATACCCTAAATAGCTCATAAACTGAAGAATGCATAGAAAGCTCAAGGAACCAAGATAAAGGAAAAACAACAAAGTCGGCAAGAGAGAGATAGTTGAGAAGAACAAACCCTCAATCTGTCAGACAAGATAGAAGGAGTGACAAGCTTATACTTGGGAACTTCAGATAGAAGCTTGTCATAAGTCCCCTGATCGAACAAAACCATGTTGTTAACCTTCTCCTTTTGCTTTCCTTTGCTCCATTTCTACACATCAAACACTAATCTCAATGCTACTCATTTTAAACTAACGTAGAACAAATTAACATCATAATCCTAACAATTCTCCACACAGCTGAGCAAAATTCTATAAACAAAAAGCAACTTTAACAAGAAATATGAACCATGTAAGAAGCAATTTCATCAAAGAGCATTTTTTTCATAAAAAGCTTGAATTGCATACCTTATTGAAAGGCACCTATCAAATACCTATCACCATACACTTTCAGCAGTTTTTTTACCTCAAAAAATCGATTTTTAGAAAGCATTTGTAAGTGCTTTTCCAAAGAGCTTCCCTAATCCCGAAAACACCTTGTATCCTCCAAACATACTACGAAATACAAACACAAAATATTTTCGGCAGTTCACAAACGTTTTTGACGGACTCCTTAAACACTGCAAGTATTTCAAATACTAAGGAAAACGCTATTTTCAAACAATGTCGCAACGATTCTATTCAATTATCCAGATGAATGATAGCACTGGGCGTTGCTAGTGGAGAATAACAAAGTAAATATTTGTTAAAGACAAAAGGCAAACTCTAGTGTAAGTTACCTTCTTCTTCTGTTTTCCGCCGCCGGATTTCGCTGGCTTCGACGACGGTGGTGGAGCCTTATCTTTCTTTGGGGCCTACAATAAACGCCAACAAAAAGAATTAAAAACAGGGTAAAAAAGAAAAATTTGCGGAAAATGGGAAACAAAAGAAAGAAAGTGGCCTCACTGGTTTCTGTTTAGTTACCATGAGAGCTCACGATTGAGTTCTTGAGTTCGGGTTTCGGGCCAAAACGATGAACCTGAGAATTACAGAGAATTTATTGCAGGGGTCCACTAGGGTTTTACCGTTTTGGAAGAGTGCTCCGTTATGGCCCAATCCTAAGGCCGTTTATAATTATAACCTAACCTAAATTTTTTTTATAATTTTAGTTAAAAAAATATTTTTTAAATAAAAATACTCTTAATTTTTTATTTTATTATTTTCTTAACTTAAACGAAAATATCATCTAGCATGTGCTGCCGTTGTCGTTTCGAGTCGCCGATTTTACTTAACGGTCCTGAGTGTTAATAAACAAACTGTTAGTTTTACAAAAAGCTTTTTTTTTTGTCTTTTTTAAAAAAATGAAGTAAAAATAATTTGCTTTGAGTACAAGTTATTTGACTACAAATATAATAAATTTAAAATTTAGACCATAAACGTAAATACGTTTGGAAATTGAACTATTTTAATAAAAATTTCTTTGAAGGGTTGGCTCAGGTGGCCTATCAATGAAAGTCTCGTAGTCTTTTCAATTCATGGAGTCAATCTGTAGCTTTGTTTAAGGAATCAATGCACTGAAGCACTTTTCTAAAATCAGAATCAGGTGTGTGTGTGTGTACCTGTCCCATTAAACATTCTCTTTGGAATAATGAATTGAATAATTAGATTTTTGACCACCCACCAAAATAATGGCAATTATTGTTTTTCATGGAGGTGGAGTGGGTCTTTAGCTTTCTTTTTCCTTGTAATTTCTTTCTTTTACATATGCGGTTCCCTTTCTTTTTCAGAAAAACAATGGTTCCTTGTTGCTAAGTGTTGGATTGCAATCATGGATTCCACCACTCAGTTTCCTTGGCAAATTCTACCTCCCTTTGTGCTTTAATGACAAATGTTCTAAACTTGTAAGACATGATAAATATATGTTTATTTTTAATAATAAAATATCATTTACACTTTTATACTTTTTTTTTATTTACGTTTTAATTTAATATTCATAATAGATTACAATTTTTTAAAATTTTTTATATTTTCATTAAATTTTATTTGTTAAAAAAATTTAAAAAAATTAATTAAAATAAGATTATAAAAAAATTTTTGTTCATTCACAACTCCTTTGAACTTCTTTGGAAACCCAACAAATGACTTTTTTGCATACTTGTTTATGTTAGAATTTATATGGTTGGAATTCCACTATTTCACATTATGCTCATAAATACTAATGTGTGTGTGAGCGCGTGCGCATGTATATAACATGATGCATATTAACAGAAAAAGCAAAAGAAGAAAAACCAGTGGAAGCAAATTGCAAAGCTTGCAATAACCTCAAAAAGAGGCAAAACAAGAGCCCACTTATTCCATTTTATGATTCTAAGGTCCATGGAATTATTACTTTATATTTATATTGATACGATCACTCATTATCTGCCCCATATAGAAATTCATTCAGATATTTAGAGAGAGTTGAAGCTGCAGGGTAGACAATACAGGTCGAGGATTGCAGAATAAGATCTAAAATCACTTTATTTTGCATGCAAAGTTAAGAGGAAAGCCAAAGCCAAATGGGAAGTACTAAAAGGCTTCAGGTTTTGTTGTTGCTTGTGCTTTTCGTGTACCTTTGTGTTTTTTCAGCCTCTTCTTCAATAATTCAAAAGGGTTTGTCTCCAGGTAATTTTTTATCATTAAATTACCAGCTTCAGAAGATAATTTGTGTACAACTTTTTACGGTTCTTTTTCTTCTGTTCTTTAGACTGCCTATAGTAGAGTGTGGGAATTATTTATACAACTGAATTTGCCTGCAATTTTCCATAAAGCTCAGGTAGAAACTCAAGTTTGGTATAGATTAGGATAAAATCATAGCCATCAACTTTATAAAAAGCCGATAAGAAAAAAATTCAGACATGGTCTATTGAAGACCAAGTCTTGCAAATCACTAATTCTGAGGATATAGAGATCCTGATTGAAAGTTTTGAATTTAAAAGTTCAAATAATCTGTTTTCTGGGAATTGAATTGTGTTTTTGTTTGTTCACCTTCTATAAAAATCTGTCATGTTTTATTTCGTTGTAAAATAATAATAATAAAAGAGCATTTTAATCCTACACTTTTTTTTTTTTTTGAATTTACATGATCTCAGACTGAGCCTTTAGACCCAAGTCCAATTTATGTCTTCTCCTTCATCCACACTGTTAGACAATTTTTCTACAGTGAGCATCAAAAGATGATTGTGCATGTGCAGTAATTTTCTGTTTTGAAATTCTCTGTCATGGAAAATCCAAAGCAGAAAAGTTGACAGCATTTCCATGGAATTTTTATTCTGAAATAATTCTGATAAGATAAAGACACGGCAGGGCACTTTTCCTTATTTTCCTATCATGGAACACCTCCTTCCATTATGAACCAATAAAAAGTACGTAAATTGCCATACTTTTTAACAGTGACTATTAAATTTGAGCTTAGATATTATGCTTTTGAATATTGTAATATTATGATTTCACAGCTAATTCTGTGTTCGAACTTGGCATCTTATTTCTTTGTCAATCGATTTCAAATTAATTTTCTTTCATAAGATACAATGGAATGCAAAAGATTTTTGCTTTTAAAGGATTCTTGGCTTTTGGCTTTTGCTTTCTTGGGCCGGGAGTATATAACCAAAACTGTATTGTCAGAATCTTCAAAGGATAATGATGTGGGTGATAAAGATATTCAACAACACGGACATGGCATCAGAAATGATAACGGCAAAAACTATGCCGGTGGCGGCATAACATACGGCAACAAAATTGCGCATGTCGGTGGTGTGGGATCGCATACTTGGGGATCACCTGGCCGACATGGAAACAACGGTGGTTCTGGATACCTATATGGAGGAGGCGCAGCAAATAACCACGACCCTCGTACACACCACGGTACTAGCAGCTGCAACCGGAATACTGTAGGGCTTTTCTCCTTCATCTTGACTACCGTTGCCCCTCTTGCACGTCTGTAAATTGTATGGCAAAGCAAAGACTGATCTATATCTATACGTGTGCATAAAACAGCATCTACTTGCAGTGATTGCTTTTTCTTTTTTCTTTTTTTGGGTGGGTTGAAAGCTTCTGCATTGATGTTTCTTGTAAATGTCGGCAGACCTGTATTTGGTTTTCTTTGTACTCCTTGTCTGTAATCAGTATTTTGGTCTAGTAGTAGTTGGTATATAATAATGCTCACAATGTTTTGATGCAAAACAATCCGCTTTTCTACATAATAAGCACAAAAACTGAAGTTGGTTGTAAGAAATAATCATGCTATTGACACAAGAGGTTCCAGTTCTTGTCTATCTATCGAATTGGTATTTCTTCTGAATGTACAGAAAACACAAGGATGTTTGTGCTTATGTGTGGATTCTCTTGTACATAATAAGCACAAGAGGCAGTGCTATGACCATCGGAAGGGCATTTAGTACATTCAGTCAAATTTTCACTTCTTCAGTTAAATATAAGCAACACTTAATTTCGTTGTCAATAAGAGATTACAGAAAGCATTATCTGATCATTCAAAGATTCTGTAATAGAAGATAAATTACTCTAGGAAAGCAATATTTTTCAAGAAGAAATGATCAAACCTTCAATTAGAAATGAGTGAGTTGCTCAAGTTTACGAGCCTCAAAAAACTTGCAGCGCCCTTTACCACTTGACTCAATTTCTTCACTTCTTCTCTTAGAAGATGTGAAGCCAACATTACTTAATTTCAATTGCCGCTTGCCATGGCTACTGCCGGATCCATCTTCATCCATTTTATCGGATTCCCTGAACACAAACATTAATAAATAAAATTGTTAGCCAGTGAAACTTGGGATGTAGGTTTGGCGATTTAGAAAGGGAGGAGGCTAATGGGATGTAGTGAATCGCACTTGACATGCACCAGTTCATGAAACATGCTTGCATAGGTAATTGTCTCCGTTCCTGTTATGGATATAGGATTATAATCTTGAGCAAGTTACATGAACTAAATAAATAACCAAGTTAACCCAAGTAAAGATGTCCCCGAAAATGGTCTTCTGACTGAACAAAGGCATAAGCAAGCAAGCTCCAAAAGGTTTTTATGTTATATTTGGAAACAGATAATCAACATCAATCAAAAACAGTAGTCATAACAGCCATCTTATACTTTGATCCTCATTTAACCAGACGATGTTCAAGTTACCCAAAAACAAATGTGTTATTGTGAAAACTAAGCTGAAGAAATGTTGAAAGAGAGAAATTCAAAACCACTTTAAAAATGGGTTTCCATAAAAACCATAAAGGTTTTCCAACAAAATATTGTTCTGTTTCATATTCCAACCATCTTTTCTCCATGCTACATGTGGCTTTGATGGAGAACAAAAAACACTTGAAACACTAGTCGTTCAACATGCGTATCATCTCAAACATATTACATTTTTTATAGAAGATAATTGTGAAGGTGCTCTGCACTATGACAGGGTTAAAAAGACCGTAAATGAGTCAGTAACAATTGGTCCAAAATAACACAATAACTTCATTTGCACTGTGACTAAAAATAAGGAAAACTGTATCTTCACACTGCATTTGGGCATAAAATAGACAGAAAATATACAGGTGTGAACATGGGTATATGAAATTATAGAGGGACACTGCAATAAACAAAAATGCAAAGAATGTAGAAAAAGGACTGACCATAAGACTTCAACCATGTCTTTGTAATGAGCAGTGCATGTACCCCAACTGAAGCGCACCAAACTCGGAAATCCAAATATGTTGTGTTTGTGATCTTCCAACCAGGCCTTGGTTTCAGGATCTAAACACATGAAAAGATAATCAGATTCCTCGTATTAGAATAACCCTCTGCAACTTTCAAAGTTATTGCTAATAAAAAGAGAATTAAGCATCTTTCACCTCCAGGGTATCCAGACCCAAAATTTCTATGCATGTTTTCAGCTGTTTCCTCAAAAGTCCACTCTCTCAAAGCTCGATCTCTAGTGACCTACATTTTCAAATAAAATAAAAATAATCTAATGACTTAAACAGAATAAATTTGGACAAAGGAATGCTCATTACCTTAGCAACTATGCTTGCACCACTTACAACTGGATAGAGACTATCAGCCTTCTTTGCTACAACAAATTTGATGGAAGGAAATCTTTCAGACAGTTTTACTCTGTACTTCTCTGCATCTCCCACCGTATCCAAATAAACCTGAACTATACAAACATGTAGATTTATTCCATTTGTATCATGGCATTACAAGATTATGTTGAGTTATTGGGACAAACAACAAAACTGACTTCAGTTGAAAACATGAGCAGGTTGACTAATCCTCTAATCTTGTCAAGGAAATCTACCAAAGCCACATGAAGAATATTACCTCAGTTAGAAGAACTCCCATGTTTAGTACCCTATTGATCAGGCCAATTGCTGAGTCATGTGAAATCTCGTTTAGGTTTATCTTATTTCTGTTCAAAGTATACGGGAAATCTTATGAGAAGCAGAAAACTCTTAGAAAACCTGAAAATGTTACTATACACAGTACTTACTTATTAAGCATTTTAGCTGAGAGCTCCCTAGGATCTATGATATCCACAGCCCATCCAATTGATTCATTAGCCTTCAAATCCTCAAATAATTCCTCCCTCTTCTCTTCCTTTAGTGTCTTTGAATCTGCAAGCAGTTAAACATAATTGAGTGCTGAACAAACATGTGATCCAGGTGAGGCAATATGAAAGAGAACAAGCAGCTCACAATTGCCGCCTCCCTCCCAAATCTGTAGCATCACATAGCAGCTACCCCCTAGACCCAAGGTAAGACCCTCATTTTTCCTTTCTATAGTTTTAAAGAGCACACCCAGAACCAATTTTAGTTTATATTAAAAACATAGGTTATGCAGTGGCACCACACATACCACAAGACATCAAAGAAAAAAGGAGAAAAACAAATAATTAAAAGAAAAAAAAAACAAACCATTTATAAATGCTGCGGGAACTTCCCCATCCAAAATTTAACTGTGACGGGCACATTTTGAGGTAAATATTGGGCATTTTAATGGGGGCAAAAAATCAGCCCGCGAAATAATTTGTGAAAGCAGCTCTTAGGCATCAAAAACTGGTCGGTTTCAGGAACTAAAACATTTCCCTTCCTCTATCTATGAGGGGAAATGTTTTATTATCAAGTTAGCTTTTCCATGAAATCTCACATTTTGCAGCACAATTAACCAAATTCCCCTGATCACGATGATGACTATAATTCAAGCCTCAAATTGGAGGAAAGGAAACAGAAAGCTTCAGCAAACAAATAAGCAAATCCTGATTAGAAATTAAATAAAACAAACAAAACCCGTATGAAATTAAAAGAAGATAAGAAAGAAGTGTAAGAAAGTGAAACCTGCAAAATTTAATGTAGAAAGAGTCTTCTGATAGGAGTGAGCACAGTACAAGCACCCGTACACCATGGGTCCTAAAATAAACCAATTGTTTTCAAGAAACAATAAATAAACTTGAAAGGAAAAAAAAAATGAAAGTAAAACGAAAAGACGACGAATAAGAAGAAAAGACCTAACACGGGGCCGCGGCCAGCTTCGTCGATGCCCATAATGCAAGGACTTGATGTCCATTCTGCGAGAGCAACTTCCGATCCAACTTCCGATCCCATTACTCTTCTCTCTTTGTCACTCACTCACCCGCAAGTCGCCACCACTCTCTCTGCCACAAAGGCGGCGGCTTTAGTGCTTTACCGATTCTAATTCCCGCCCGAAACGATTAAAACGCTTATTTATTGCCCAATTTGGAGATGCTGTGACGTATATACTTTTTCTGGATAATATATTTTTAAAGTTAGAGGATAATGGACTTATATTCTCAGTCATTACTGTAGTCAAATTTCAAATTGACTTAAAAAATCAGAAATTTACCTCTCATCTTTGTTCAGACAACCCCTGAACAAAGTTGTACTTTAAAAACAAAATTATACTTCAAAAATTCATGAAAAATAATTTCAAATCAGGTTTGTTTTGTTTGATTTTATGATCCGCATACGACCCATTTCTCCGATATGTTCATTCTTTATTTTGTTTTCTGTACTTGCTAAGAATAATTATTACGACATCTGTTGATTTGCTTGACAAAAAACTGAATTAACAGCTGAATTTAATTTTTTTGATTATTTTACTTAATTGTTGTTACATTATGAAAAGGGTTTAGAATTGGTTTTTGGGAGGATTTTTAGAAGAATTTGAGCTCAGATGCTGTGATTTCTATTGCTTTGATTACAAAAATAAAAATAATAACACACAAAAATAAAAAACACTGAAAATAAAAATAATAAAATATAAAATTTAAATAAATTAAAAATAATTAATCTAAAATTCAACTTAATTTATGGAGTAAAAGCAAACCACCCTAATCGATTAAATTATATCGTGGATATATTTTTTAATTTTTAAATTATATTTTATGTCATATAAGACTACTAAAAAATTTCATTATTCATAAAAAATAAAACTTTATTCCAACAAAATGGAAATAGCCAAATTAAAAACAACTATTTTTGACACAAATTTTTTTAAGTTTACTCCAATACCTTAAACTAATATTAAAATTGTACAAGATTATATTGTATTTGGTAATTTTGTATGATGACACAGTTTATTTGGTAAGAACCTTCTGGGCAACCATCCTCCTATACCTAAAACTCAGACCAAATTCGAAGGACAAAGTCATGAATGAATGTGGGTTTTATCCCCTATACCTAAAACTCATACCAAATTCGAAGGAAAAAGTCATGGATAGATGTAGGGTTTAATGTTATTAGATATGCATGACTCACCATAATAATATTGAAATTTGATTCGACTTTATTTATTTATTATTAATTAATTAATTATCTTATAATTAACAATCACACTTTTGCTGCGAATTTCTACACTACACTAGCTGTAGGCAAAGACATTGTAAAGGATACTTCTGCTGTGAATCTCTCTCTTTATGAAATACTATAGCATTATGACATGTGTTCTCCCATCTCGTGCTTCTGCTTGGAATGTATGGTCCAAGCACAATCATTTGAAGAGGAATACTGACTGGTAAATGGAAAATAGAAGCCTGATAAAATTCGAACAGCTTTCATAGAATCAAACATGTCAATTCATTTATTATCAGATTCATATTGCAATCACTTGCTAACTAAGAACGATTTACAAAATACTACATATGTCAAGAACAGCTTTCCACAATTGATGGCCGTCACAGCCTGCTGGTCTTGCAAAAGATTTACACCTTCCATTCACAACCGCAGCAAACCTATCCATCGGTGCCACAAATCGAGTCTTTTCCACCTGAAACAAGGGTTAATGCGATACCTCGAGCCACAGAAACAAAGAGTGAAGCATCAGAAAGTAAATTTTGCTATTAACATGAAAAAAAAAAGTTCATCAATTTGCTCCAGTGTATGCCCCAATCATCAAAGCCAACAGCTAGCTAGATAGATCTTACACAACAATCATATGAAACTAAGCGACAGTTCATTTTTTATGACTGCATAAGTGGTCAAGTTCAAATACTGCATAGCTTCCTCAGGAGGGAGTCCTTCAAGGAAGAAATTAAACAAATGTGAGTGAGTTCCTTGCATCGTACTCACACACTGAACAATTGTTCTCTTTTGCTGCTCTTTGCTCAGCTCCGTCGCCTCTATCAATGGCAGTAAATCTCTCTCCTCTTCTTGAAAGTGCTCCTTGGAATGCTCCTATTAACAAAGAGTATTAGACCCACCATGACAAAATCTTAATTAATTCAAGTACTGAATCTTGCTGCTCACTGCAACATAAATGAGAAACAATGAAGAATATACGATCACTAAGATACCCCATACTCATTATTGGTTTTTAATCGTACAAAGTAGATATTGCTGCATAAGAAATGTTAGTAATAGTCACCAATGTTGCAATTGCTAATTGCTTTTACTCACACATGTATTGATGAATAAACTTTTATTGACACCTATCTAACTTTTACCGGTACTGTATTTACATCTTAGTCACAAATACTTGATCATGTAGGGATTACAACTGGCTTAACACAGCACTTGCTGATTATTTACCTTTAATGATTTGAGCCGGACAGAAAGATTGCGAAATGCCTCCTGATAGGCAGGGCTTCCACAGTCTAAAACTCCAATGGACTTGATATCTTCTTTGATGCCATTCATCATTGGTAGGTCCCTTGCATGCTCCTCATGTGCAGCCTTGCATAATCCTGTACCATCATATACCCAATTGCCTCGTCAGCATTATGCAGATTGCTCTCCACACAAGCAAAGTATGTGATTCCAAAACTTACTTATCTACATTCTTCTGTAGCTTACAACTTCTCTACATTTAAATATAAAAATGATATTGCTAATGTTTTCAAGTAACTTATTAATTCATATTCGATCAATTTTCACAACAGTTCAGTTACCAACACGTGTTTTGGCATTTTTACGTGAAAAAAATGAAGAAAATTTATGTGCATCTCTAACATTTGAACTCCTTTCATTCGTTATTTCATTAGTTACAGAGATCAAATAAAATGGAGAAATCCTTCGACAAAAAAAATTAAAAAGACATATAATTTGATTCCCTGCAATCTAGTGCATGATGACACTGCACACATTACCTCGATCAGCTTTCTCTAACACCGGAAAGACGACTCTTTCCTCCATCTGGGCGTGCTCCAACATCAGCTCCAGCAACTGGGAATAGCTCGTCGCAAACTTTCTCACCTCCATTTTCGGACTTCCCACCGCCGGATCAGCCGCCTTCTTCCCCCGCCGCTTAGCCAGATCCTCCGCCCACCTCGCCATTCTCTCCAAATGCCACCTCAAGCTCTTATGCTGCAGCCACATCAGCCTCACAATACGCGGCGCCGTTTCATCATCATCAATATCATTACTCGACACCGTCATCAACGGCGGTTCTGGGAACTTGCTTTCGATGAAATTGAGCAGCATTTCGCGGGACCCCGAAACGGATTCAGAGCCGATTCGGAGAATCGTCGGCGTTTCAGACTCGAAAATCGGGGTCTCACAAGGGATAAACCGGGGAGAGACGGATTTGTAGAGAAGTGCAAAACGAATGTACGCAGTCAGAATGCTTGCCGGCGAGCCGCATAATCGGACGTTGGGGGTGGCTTGGGTAGGTTTATTAGCTTTAACCAAATCGAAGGGCGCGATCTCGGACGTCGATTTCTTTGTATCAGAAAAACAGTTTCCCATTTTTATCAAACAAACAAAGATCTAAAACAAAAATGGAACTGGGTGATTTTTGAGGAGGTGTTAATACGACATGGAAGAGTGTCTTCCAAGAAAGAGAAGAGAAAAGACAACCATACAGAAGTGGGATTTATGAGTTAGTTAAGAAATAAAAGTATCTGAAAGCTGAGGTATTCACTCATTCTCTACTCTGAACTGCATTTGTTTGTTTTACAGAGAAAAGTGAAGCGGTGGGGACTGATTGAGACATTTATACAAGCAGGTGGTGGGGGTAACTTTGGATAAGGCTTAAAAAGAAAAGACCAGGTCTAAACTCGGAGAGAAGAATCTGGTGGCATCGGTACCCTCCCGCTCTTTGATGCTCGACAGCATCAGTCGTTATCTTTCTTTTGCCCGTTGTGTATGAATGAATATCATCAGTCATATCATTTAATTTTTAAATTAAAAAAATGATTAATGGTAAGAAATTAATTAGGTAATCTGTAAGTAATTTCCTTCTACAATAATTGCATGGTGGTCTTGGATTAGGTTTTTAACGTGTTTCCTAAGAAATATTTGACTCGTCAATGATGTCTCCTCTCTTTTGGAAACCGCACGAGGTGCTTTCAGACATCGACCCAACTACGGCGCGATACCCGTCAATCACTCGTTCGGGCCAACCCGTTTATGTATTTCGGGTATTTATTTGTTTAAGAGGAAGATAAAACAGTCCATCGTAAACCCCAATTACATTCATTATTCATCTTCATCGACCTTCGGATTTTGAACAAGGGGGAACTCTGATCGTTTATTACGAGGGAGGAGGTAAGTTGCTGATTTTCTTCTCTTAATTTTATGCCTTGGTTTAAAGGTTGAGGTTCAGCTTCTTCATTAATGTCTGTTTTGAATGATTTTGATGTTAGTTTGTGGTGGAATTTGCTTGCCAAGCAATCAAGAAATAAATAGCAGCTTTGTCTATTTAGTAATAATTGGAATTTGGTAGTTATTTGTTGACAAAGTATCCTTTTCTTCTCCGCGCAATCAGCAACAGTGTCTATTTTACATTGCTGTTGTTTCAAGTTGAAATTTTAACCATCATTCAATTGCATTACTCCTTTTCTAAGGAATTGATAGATAATGTATGGAAAAGTAGCATCAATTGATGTTACTAAAGCCATATTTTGTCATCAAACACATATGTTTGTCTCATTGTTAGAAATTTTTCATTCTATATCTTCAATAAGTGTATATTTCAAACAATCAATCACGAATCACTTCCCAAAACAAGTTAAAAAAAAATAACCTACTCCATGATCAATTATTGAGTTTGATAACATAAAACCAGAACCAAACCAAGCAAATCTAAAATGAAGGAAAAGAAATAGGTCTTTTATCCTCTACAGTAAGAAAATAATATTAACAAAACCATCAGATAGTACAGGGATTTGAGTTCGATAACAGTGTCGAAACAGATAATTGCATTCAACATATACAGAACCAAAAGCATTTTTAATTTCTTTATTTGTTTTATACAAATGAAGAAAAAGGGACAATTCTACTAATACCGGCTTTTGCTTTGCCCCATCAACACTTAAATCCCCCACAGATAGTAAGCCAAAGTATGACGATCAAGGAAAGAATTGTTCCTCCCACAATCAGCTTCATTCGGAGATTCTGCAGCCACATCCTTCGCCGCAGTTGCCTGCCTTGTCTCTGGAAACTGTCAGCCTACAATCATAAGACAATAATCAGCAAAATTAGGTGACTCACAAACTTTCTCTGAATTCCTTTCAACACTGATAGGGGCAGTGAGAAGTTGTACGTACCTGGAACTGCAGGTTTTCTGTTTTATCCACCAGTAACTCGATCCTCTCCCCACGATCCAAAACCTGCTCAGGAGATAACATAGATTATACAATTGGTTCAAAATCACTGACGGAAAGTTTCATGAACTGGCTGCTTGACAACAGAGAAAGTGATGTAACAAATAGTGCTTTTGGGTGACAGCAATATAATTTTATATGACAATGATAGTTCATAACGTGCGGCCAAGACTGGACTTCCTTCCAACTCGCAATACCAGGAGGAACCTTTACTTCCTTCTATCTCAGTGAACATGAAACCGATTGCATATATATTTTATGTGGTTCTCTAATAGCCACCTGGTCATTTCCCTTCACCACAAGGTATTGATCTTCTAATCCAATGTCCTTAGACGGCGTGTAAGGATTGAAAGACAAATTGCAAATCCAGTTGATCTGTAATGGTTGATCATTACCCTTCACCACCCATTTTCTAACAAGAATCAGAAAAGAAGAATACTTCACAATGACTCTGAATTTTTTCTATTACCAACAACTAGTATGCTTTGCAATGCATTTCTTGTTCTGCAACTCTGGTAGATCAAAGTTCATGTTTTTCTAAAGCATACAACTCTCTCTCTCTCTGCTGTGCTATCCATTCTAATAGTCCTCTCTCATTAAAGCCTAGATATCAATCTCACGTGTTTTGACTGGCCAGTGACTCATTGAAGCCTGCATATCAATTAGTACACTTTATTATTATTATTAGACTCATTATTCATTAGTTTATTGATCAATCAATTCAATAATATTTTTCAATTAATTCTCCCTTTTGGATCTATCTTTGTCATAAATTTGACAAATCTCTCATTTGAGAGTTATCTTCTCTCGTGGATTTTCAAGACTTAAGCTAGAACGACATCTAGCATTGCTTCGGCACTACATCCAAAAATCTCCCAAATTTTGCTTATTGATAGCATTTTGATTACAATACTACCCAAATCTTCAAATCCTAATATCTTCCCTATCCTTAACTTAAGCTATCAAACCGCATGAAATCAATGACAAAATAAACCAAACCACGCTTTGCACTTTTTGCATCTTCTATCAACTATAGTCCATACTAAAAGTTCGTTGGGCTTTAGAGACTATTCTTTTATGCCTTCTCTAAACTTTTAAATGAGGCTACCACTTGTCTCCAACAGTGCAACAACCTACTTTTTCAAAACATTTTTGCCCTTCTCACTTTGTGAGCTTTAACTTCCACAAAAAGGGGACAAAATCTGTTCCAGCCCAACAATGGCATCAATCAGACACTCAACTTCTCATAAACTATAGTCAGCATCTATACCACAGATGGACATACCCAATCATGAAAGATTGACATTGAGACAGTAACAGATGACAATTTTCATTTCGTATGAGGAGATAACTCTATGCTAACTTTAAGAAAAGGGAATCATGTCAAAGAAATGTAGCATAGTCCCAAACAAAATCATAGTCCATGGAAGAAATCTCTACACAATGCTCACAGTGATAAAGAAAGACTACAAAATCTCTATGTCCATTTCCAACATTAAACATAGTTGTCCATAACATTCTTCAAGAAATAAAACATGCACCTTCTCAATATTGTCCATCATAATCCCCTTGACCTCAGTTATTTGAGCCTTTAATTTGGAAAGCTTGCTCATCTCTTCTGGGTGGTTCATGCAATACTGAATGTGCTCCTTAAGCCTTGGCCTACGAGACGATAACAAAACATTATGAGCTAATTGAATATTGCAATCAAAACACAAAGATTTTGACACAATCCAGCTCATACGAACCCAAATTCCCTGTCAAGATTGTATGCAATGCTAAATCGATCTTCGAACAAATCGTCATCGTCATCAGCAAGTGGATGTGACTCCTCATTTTTAATACTTGCCCCATAACGCTGTCTAAAATCATCCTTTACTCGTTCAAGAAACACAAATGGCACACTCCTCCCAACCGATTCATCAGCAACAATAAGAAACACTGCACAAAACGCCCAACAAACAGAACATCTTGAAAACACAATTTCACGCTCAAAAACTACAAAAACTATCAACATTTACATCAAATTAGAAGAAAATACCGAATCCACCGTCGAGAAGAAAATTAAAAGTGTGGCCGTCACACGAATACGTGTACTTGCTACTATTGGAAGGCAACTTCTGCAAACATTGAACTGCTATGGTACTAAAATTTCCAGAATACGACGTGTGCTCTGCCAAAACGACAGTTCCTTTGGCAACAAAGCTATATATCAACCCTTTCTGACTCATATCTCTCAATTGTTAACACTCAATATGGAAATTCACAACGACCTAACAAAATCAACGCAGAAAAAACTCGATTAAGAACTAAAATGAATCAAAACTTAAAGAAGAAGTGAATGGAAAGCGAATCGACAGCGTAGTACTTCCATAAAAGATAATCGAAAAATCAGTAAAATTACTAGATCTAAGTCCAAGAATTAGCGAATCTGGACGAACGGAAGTGAAATGAATCTACAAAACAGGTAGAAAGAGAGAGAGGAAGAACCTTAGTCTGTTGATTTTGCTTAGCGTTGAAGACTTGATGCAGCCGGAATTTGAGAGGGAAAGACGTGGTGATGACGAACACCGGCGTTTGAGCGCGTGGAAATTGTTAACGTCCCGTTTGTTTGTTTGTTTGTTTAGTAAGATCAAAGACGGGTAAAATGGACTTAGCGTAACTTGACCAATTGGTCATGGCCTCTGCAGCCGTTGGATTCCCCCGATCCAATGGTTGAAATTAATTTACTGTAAATCACAAATCAAGCTTCATAAACACATTTTTTTTCACCTGGATTTACTTTTTCTTCTCTCTATGTACCACGGGGGCGGTATGGTCATTTCAATACAAAACCTTGTTGAGAGTATCGACGAAACTCAATGTATCAACTAAGAGGTCTTCATCCGGCTACAATGGAAAAAATTCACAGCGATAACGTGGACAGGATAAACAATGATCATCCATTATTAAATCAAAAGAAGAAAACGACCAAGTAAAATAAAAACAATCCTGGGTGGGTGATTATAACTTGATAAGTAATACAGTTTACACACAGCTTTTCCAGAGAAGCTGCAGACTGAATGTTATGTTGCATGACAAAAGGCGACAGAATTTGAGTTCAGATCGGTGGGATAGTTTCCATCTTCAAAATCAAATGAATTTGAAGAATGTATTGATAGGTGAAAACAATTACTGAAGTAACATGGGAAGGATCATAAACAAATCGATCCCAACCCATCCCAACCACGTTTTTTTTTTTTTTTAAATTTAAATAATTTTTTTAGCCAAACCAACTTTACGGTTTCAGCAAAAGTGGTTTGAAGAATCAACGGTTGCCCGGCTTAGCCCCAACAACAGCCGGAGCTGCACCCCTGGTTGCCTTGACATACGAGGCATAGTCAGTGTAGTGCAGTGTAAATAGTGTGCTCTGGTAACGGGTCAGTCGTATACGCTTGCGGAGTGACTCAGTGATAGCGCCCCTGTAGCCTGCCTTGCGCATCAGTGAGTCAATTGCCTCCATCTTTGTCCAACCTACAACAAAGTAAAACCACAACAGAGACAACTTAGTTATCTGCATACACTACAAGCAGAAATCATTCCATAGTAAGCATAAGTGTTTTTGCACTCAAAAGTCTGTAAACCTTTGATTAAAACATACTTCCATGAATTGTAGTAATATAGATGATAATGTTACTTGCTACCCAAAAGACCAAGGGCAAAATCCCATTCAAACGAGGGTATGAAACATTTATGGGAAGGGAGAGGACTACCACCTGTTGTACCATCAGTGCCACTTGGGCTTTCTGTTGAAACACACGGCACAACGAGGTATCTAAGTGTATACCCTCTTGTTCTATTCTTCGGAATTAACTGAAAATGTTAAGCATAATGAGTGCAACCATGGAAAATACTAAAAGTGGGTTTGCGGTAAAGTGAGGGCATTAGTTACTCAGCAAGTGGCTGACTATTTACCAAGGACGAATTTTGTCCTTGAAATGGCCAAAAAAAAAAAAAGCTTTCATAAAGAATCTGAACATCTTCACATAAAGGTGGTAGTAGGGTTCCCTGTGCAGTTCACAGTTTCAAACAAAAATAATGATTATAACAAAAACAAGATGTAAATAGAGAAGCATTACATACAGGTTACCCACCCAAAATATTGCATCTATCAAATTAGTTCTGAATTCTATAATCACTACTACTTTAGGTCAAAGCAATTCTTCTACTCCCATCCTCCACATCTACAACAGAATAATTTCAAAACAACAAATTGGCTTCTAATAAGCAACAAAATTACCTTCATGGGCAGGCACCTCAGGCAGGTATGTGGCACTTCGCCTTGTGTTATATTCAGGGTCAGCAAACTCAATAATTAGACCATGCTTTCCAATCTGCAATTAGAATTCACTATAATCAGAAAATAGATAAGAATAAAAAAAAAGCACAATAGCAGGAAGATTGCCAGCAAAAAGACAATTGCAGGAAGACTGCCAGCATCCTCTCAACACCAATCAACACCTAAATCGAAGGCCATCAGCCAATCTAATAAATCCCAAAAATGTATTTCAAAGCATCCAGGAGGGAAGTAACTTATTTTAAAGCTTAAGCACACTTCTGCTACAAATTCCAAGTTTTACAACTTCCAGTACAAATACCATAATAGCCATCGCTATCCCAGGAGATATGATTCCAATGGGCCAGGTTTTTAGAATCAATCTATCAGGTACAACAATTCGAGGAAACAAGTAGAATTATATAAAGCTGAAGTATATTGCTGCTTAGCACAATGAAATAAAAGATGAAAGGAAAACTCCAAGTAACAAAACATGTTAAAAAGGGCATACCTCCCAGTCAAGATAGTTGTTAGCAGTTTCAAAATCAGTCAGAATGGAAACTGTACATTCCAAAGATGGCAACTCCTTAGCTTGTATAGGAGGAAACCTTCGGTCCCTCAAAGCACTGAAAGATATAAAAAAATAAACAATAAAACATAAACTGTTTTGCATGCACCACAAAATAAAGGACTAAGAGAATTGAAACAAGAAATAACATTACAATAGCCATCTTACGGCCAGCAGGACTAAAACCAACTAAAATTGACTAAGGCAAAAAGAACAGATGAAAGACATACTTGCAGTGTATTTCCATTCCCAACGAATATTCTTATGTCTCACCAGAAAAAACCCCGAAAAAAAAAATACCAAACCATTTAGACTTTTCACCATCATACAATTGAACTGGGCTGAGATTCTTAAGGTTTTCTTCATCCTTACATCAAATGAAGTGGTTAAGACATGCCACCACAACAACAAAAATACCAGGGCAACACTCTAGAATTTAATGTTATAAATATCAGCATACTCGTTATAAAAAACTAGGTAGGATGACTGTCGCAAAACTTTCTCAATTTATTTCACTCCCCAACTTTCTATCACACAGGAAGTCATTGTACTAATACTGTTGTGTGCATTGTGAGTGGCACTAAAATAAAGAATCCATACAGCGAAAATGTCGTATACTTGGGTAAACAAGTGAAGGATTTGTAACTACAATGAAACAATCAGCACATATCTAACTCAAAAGCAAAGCATGTGTTCTCCAAAATACCTGGTCAGAGCATAGTCCTTAAAGCCATTAATCAAGTAACGAGCTTCTAGAGTTCCAATACATCCACGCAAAAGAGGTTCTCCACCATTCACCACTTTCTTCCAAGTGACAAACAATGGGCTGAACCAGAAGAGATAAGTATCAAAGGAGGACTTAGTTCCGAACACAATTCCAGATGTAAATCAGAGTCAACATTTCTTTCAACATAAGAATTAGATCAAACCATGGACCAAATCAATTGGTTTAGAAATTAAGAACCACCAAAGAAGAACATAGAATTCATGGATGCATCAAAATGATACCATTATAGTAACAGGAAATTGGAACATATAAATGATGTAAACTGAAATGACAATTACTCTGACACTACAAAGAAATCACATCCCAATCGAAGAAGAAAAATGACACATAATGCAGTAAAGACAACCAAAAGAAAATGAAAATTATTTATGCAAATAAATTCAGCACCACCATCGCAGCGCAATCTTGACCTGAAGAAAAATAAATAGTAACATATCCGAAGGAACTTCTGAATTTGACGTTGCAGTTGCATAAAACAAAGAGAGCGTGCTATGTGACAACACCCAGGTGTTTTTAATCTTTATGTACAATATGAGTGTATGTTTGTTTTCTAATTAAAAAAATCTGCATAAATTGAAAAACACAAACAGTAATAGGACATATAATGAGACAAATAATTGTATCAATATCTTAAATGCAATTTAACTGTGATTTTAACTCAAGGCACTTATTATAAAAGCCATATACATACACATCAGCAAAATGTACAATTGCATTATCAATTACCAAAATTTTAGAGAGAAGCACCCATCTAGTTCATGCGGCCAACTATATAGCACAAAAAATTCATGATCCAGCAGCAAATAACAGAAAACCTCAGAAATCGGACTTAAGTACGAATCATCTAGTAATGAAAGTAAAGAAAGAGCTCAAGTTTTCTAGAAGAGGCCCAACAGTGCCTTCAGCATAATAAAAAAATTCCTTTAAGAAAACAATATTTCCATGGATTATAGTACAGAAATTAGTTAAATTCCATTAACAGGGTATTTGTGTAACCAATAAATGCTCTGGGCAAAAGCTATTTTTAAAATACACGAAGATTGACAGTTTAATCAAAAATCAGTATTTAAGAAAACAAAATTATTCCACTAGCGTGTGCAACGTGTTTATTCTTTGGCAAATACAAGATACATTAAGGCCAGATTGTCTCCCATGGATCAAATAACTTAAATTACATCAAATACACAGCTTAATCGGCATCAATTTCCAAAAATTCACAAGATAAATTAATCAAACAGCATCAACCACACCAAAAAAAAAAAAAATAAAACCAAACAGGCACAATTTAGCAGAAAACAGAAGGGGGAAAATTTAAAAAAAATTCACGAGTAAGAGAAATACATGCATATCACAATGGAAGCCAAAAACAACATAAACACTAATTTAAAAAAAAACAAAATAAAAGAAAAGACGATCAAGTGAAATTAGAAATCGTAAAAACAATAAAGAAAGAGATAATCACTGGTGGCCATCATCAAAGGAGGGAGGAGGAGCGTCCTCGCTGTTGTAGTGAGCTACAAGAGTGTCGAAACAGTACACCGCCATTTCCCGATTTGCCGACACCATTTTTTTTTCTTTTTTTGTTTTTTCTTAGAATTTTGCAATCTCTGAGAAATGGGGTTTAACCCTTTAATTTATATTTTTTTTCCTTCCCCGATTTTGGTTACAGATTACAGAGATATTGATGCTTTTGAATTTTATATGTATATGTGTGTGTAACAAAGCAATGGAAGGAAGGTTGCTTTTGCTTGTTCAGAGAAGAGAAAAAGAGACCATCCGTGAGAAACTCTTCCTCCGTTTAAATTTATTGACACCGAAATTATTG
>CP135554.1:3542493-3596310 GCA_032402905.1 Khaya senegalensis | reverse complement strand
ATAACTAGTGTCGTTTTCTGTTGTTGTATTGGCAATGGACATTAAATTCTTCAAACCCACAATTTAAAACACACATGACAGACCCTTCCTTCCCCATTTCCCTTTATATATATCTGTCCTTCAACTCCATTTCCTTGAGTTAATTCCTGTAATATTTCAGAAAGTGTTTTCTCACAACAAATGGGGAAGAAGATGAAGTTGATATCTTCTCTCTTCAATCATAATCAAGAAACAAGCAGCAAGCAGCAACCATGGCGGCAGTGGCCTTCTTGCAAAAATCCCAAGACTCTGTCTTTCAGAGGTGGAGATGAGATGTTCAAGTCTGTAAACTCTGTGTTTTTTGACCCTTGGGGTGTTGAAGTTGGAACTCCGGAGTCAGGGTTCACAAACTCAACTGAATCAGCCAGTTTCTCGACAGAGTCTGAAGATCACGTTGACAAGGAGTCGTTGGAGATAATAGTACGCGAAGCAAGATCAGAGCGGCTGTTTTTTGAGCCTGGAGGGGAAACAAGTTCTATCCTGGAAGAAGCAAAATTTGAAGGGATTCTGTTCAAAGATAGCGTAGTTTTTGCCATGGATTCTGAGAACCCGTATGCGGATTTCAGAAGATCAATGGAGGAAATGGTGAAAACTCATGGATTGAAAGATTGGGATTGTCTGGAAGAATTGTTGGTGTGGTATTTGAAGGTGAACGGGAAGGAAAATCACTTTTTTATAGTCGATGCATTTGTTGATTTGCTAGTGAGTATTGCAGCAGCATCAGCATCACCAAATGGTTGTTCTGCTAATAATATCGATTCTACTCCATATTCTTCATCTGTTTCTTCATTTTCTTCACGTTCTACTCTGTCTCCTAATCTGGGTTCATCGAAGGATGAGATTGAGATTGATGATGACGATGAAGAGGAAAATTTGGTATCGTCTTAGACTTCAAATGTTGTGAATGTATCATGCACTTTTGTGTATATTTTTAGCAGGTCATAACAATATTAAAAAAGAAGCTTTTGTGCATATCTTTCTTCTTCTTCTTTCTCTTCTTCTACGGTTATTCTTGTAATATGAAATACCCCATACTTGGGTTGTGAATTATGCAGAGACTATGTAGGGTGTAGTGTACCATATCTACGACCATGCAAAAGGAAGAAAGGTAGAAGATTGTGTGGTACTCATGACAGAGTGGTTGATTGTGGCAAATAGCGGTGGGATCTCACATCAATTGTAAAGGCCGAACTTTATGCTGTGATTCATACAATATTATAATAACATAAAAATATAACACACCATAACCTTATGTCATTTTACATGCGAATTTGGTAGTCCCCATGCAACACTAAGTATCATATCTAGGTAGCTACTACTAGTAGTGATCTCACAGTATTTACTTTCGGTGTTAATTATAATTGTCATCATTTAATATGATTTGTCTAACGATGTATTTGCAAATATTTAATGTCCCCACAAGGAAAACCTGAGGATCTGTGCAGAAAATATCACCTCACAGAAGAAGAACGACACAGTATTCACTAGTTGTAATTTGATGCTTAAGTTACCAACATAACCAGCAAATTTTGATCCTTAAGCATATAAACTTACATCCTTGCTGCGATTTCCATTACAATACAACATCTAAAAGCTTAGCATATCAATATTAAACAATATCATTCAACTGCTATTTGAGATAGTAGCTTAAAACTAAAGTGTGCTGCTTACTCATAAGCCTCATCAAAAGCTCTTATATCAAGCTGGTATCGAAGGATTCCACCAATGCCACCAAATCCTCTGCAGAATTTAGACCCTTCCCGTGATTTGTCTGTGATAATCTGAAGTGAGCAGCCGAATTGCTTATATTGGTTAACAAACCACTCTAGCAGCGGCATTTTGTCCTCAACTTTCAGCTCAGAAGCACTGGCTGAATCCTGGAAATTCCTGGGGTCGGCTTCTTGCCTCTTGTTCAAGTGTCTTATGACAATATTATTTGTCAAACTGTTTTTCAATTCATACCGATTTATATCCAAGTCTTCCCAGACAATAAGAGAGTGGATGAGACCCATTTCTAGAGCTTTTACAGTATCATCTACACCAAACACATACTTCCCTGTATCCTGGCTGATTTCTTCAAAAAACTTCCCAATTAAGCGCTTCTCTTTCAAAAAGTTGACATTTGATATAACGTCGGATGACATCTCTATGGCCTGATTGAAACCACTTTCCCCACCATGTGAAATGTCTAATACTTCTAGTATTTTAGCCCGGAGACGGGGATCAAACATATCAGATTGACTCAGTTCTGTTTTAAATTCAGCAGACCCAGCAAGTATTAACCCTGCAACATTGGGCTGGCTTGTTACAGGATCTATAAAATACTTTGTGGCAAGCTCTGCAGTTTCCCTGAGATAATTGTGGCGTTTCTCCATTCGAAGGCGAGAAAATCTGAGGGCTGATTGTCCACCTCTTCCATGTTTCTTTGGGAGATCAACTGTGAATTTATGAACCACCTCTCGACTGCTGCCACTTAACGCCCCAATGAGGGTTCCGTTCCCATCAATAACTATAAATCCGAACTTGTAATCACATTCGAAGAGTCAATTCAAAGCCTCTGTATGGAACTTACCGTCGCAAATGTATAGAGAAGAATTTATGGGCTTAAGAGGCACAAGATCATAATCAAATTTCTTTTTCTCTCCATCTGCGGTTACACCTGTGCCAGTATACAGGACAAGTCCATTGCTGGGAACATTTTTGTAAAGCTTGAGTCTAGACTGGGCAGAAGTGATTGCAGCTTGCACAGATTGGCGATTCACCCTCTTCTTAATGTTTGAAGCCTTTCGATATTCCTCTCCCAGCATCTTGGAAACTCTAGATATCTGATCGCGGGGATTTATTATTAGAGATATCATACTGGTGCCATCTCCCTGTACGGAGTCTATTGTCTTGATCAATTTTTTCATTTTCCATAGCTCTATGTTCAAGTCAGTCTCAGGGTGTTCTGCCATTGCAATATATGAAATCTGCAGAAACAGTTTATATGTGCATTAGCACACAATCTCAAGAATACAAAATTAAGTTTCAAAACAAGAATACAAGCATAAAATCTTACAATATAACCACATAAGAAGATAGCAATCTAAAGAACAATAATTTATCCACTACAAGACATGACCACGACTTGAAAGAAAGTGCAGACCGTGACAAGCAGAAGCAAATTATTAATATATATATATATATATATATATTTTTAAAACAAGTTAACATAATAGCTGTTTAAGCTAATGGCAGATTTCTTGGTGAATCTAATTTTTAGGATATCGACAAAACAATAGTTATATTCAATAGACAATGTCATAATTTAAGGACCTCACCAAAATTTAGTGTAACTTAAAAGAGTTGCATAGTCTGGAAGAACAAGAAGTTTGGTAAACACTTTCAGTCAATTCATCGAGAAGAACCTTAACAACAACTAATGAAGTTACAACGTCTCAATCCCAAACGCACTTTTAATCGCATGTTTATTTATTTCGTTGTATGTATCATAAATTCGGTATCTTCGTTCTAACAATACAAATTAAACACAAAACGAAGATACCCAGAAAACCTCTCGAGCACAAACATCACCAGCAGACCCACTAAAACCAATTTCAGAACAATAATTTAATGGTTGGGGGTAAAACAATCAGGAAAAAGAAATTCACAACAGCAATCAATTCAAATTTACATCAAAGCGAGAAAGAATAATTAATCCAAACGACAAAATAACAAATAAAGTTGACAAAATTTCAATAAACTCACCTGTAAAATGTTTTGACAGGAGACGGAACGGAAGACAGGAGCTTCTGTTTTTAATGGATATTTTGCGGCGCTAGAGGGTGCATTATACTTGGGCGGCACGCTACATTGGATAGCAGAATTCGCTGAAACACGTTTACGTCATTGACCTTCGTTACAAGTAACGTTGCTTTGGGCCCAAGCTTACCTAGCAGGCTTTCAGCTGCAATTTAGGCGTGGCCCAGTTAAAAGCTGCATATACACGACTCCGAAAATTAATTCCTGTATTTTAAAGTAACACATGGTAAGTTTAACGTCAGTGCTTGTCTTCGCTCAACATTATACAAGTCCAGGGTGCAGCAATGGTCTCAGAGATAAGTGACAGCGATGATCTACAATTTTATTACTTTTAATTTAATATCAGATTCCACAGATAGAGACTGCACTTTAAGAAATGGTTTAAAATCTTAAGAATTCAAGAAAACCATAACTTCCATGCTATGTTAGCATGACAAATGAAATTGGAAAGGCAGAAAACAAAAGAAAGGGAAAACAAGGGGTTTGCTAAGGTACAATCAACAAAGACATAATTTCTCTTCTTCTTCTTCGAGAAGAGAGAAAGCAAAAGCAAAACCACAGTTCCCAATTTCTCTTCAGACAGACAGACAGACAGTCCGGCTATCTTTTAATGTCTTTGTAACTTTTCCTTTTCTCTTTTGGTCATCTAGTTTTGATTTTTCATATTAATTGTAGATTACACACTACTATATAAAACATAAAGTAAAGAAAAGTGATTATTCCGTCCAAAAGTGCTTAATGCTAAGTTCTTTTTTCAAATATAGACGTTTAATACTTATTACACCAACTTTCAATTATCTACATGCCTTTGTATCATACGAAGAGAGAGAGAGATAAAGACCCGCAAAGGCAAAGTTGCTTGTTCACATGCAAATCACTTTCACATTCGAAGACCAAAATTTTTCCTCACTAACAAGAAAAGCACAAATCCATTTCTCCCTTATTATATATCTTCACATTCATAATTCTCTTCACTCTTCAGTGTTGCTTAACTTCATAGCTAGATTACATAAAATTTCTCCCAACTCAATCATTTCTCTTTGTCATCGACCCAAATGAAACTGTTCAGCCAACAAAAATTCTAATTTTCCAAAAAATCTTCTAATCATTGTACTGGTACAAAGAAATCAAAGAGAAAATCATGAGATCAGGGCTTTTTGCAGTGCCGCAGGCTCTAACTGCTGAGGCTACTAACGTAGTTAAACAAGCAGTTAGTCTAGCCAGGCAGCGCGGCCATACTCAAGTGACACCACTTCATGTAGCAAGCGCTATGCTTGCTTGCCCTGCTGGTCTTCTTCGAAGAGCTTGTCTTCATTCTTATTCTCATCCTCTTCAATGCAAGGCCTTAGAGCTTTGCTTTAACGTCGCGCTTAATCGCCTTCCTGCCTCAACTTCAAGCCCATTTTTAGGCCCCCATTCCCCTCGTCCCTCTTTGTCTAACGCCTTGGTTGCTGCTTTTAAGCGCGCACAGGCTCACCAGCGCCGTGGTTCCATTGAAAACCAGCAACAACCCATATTAGCCTTGAAAATTGAGGCAGAGCAGCTCATAATTTCCATTTTGGATGACCCAAGTGTCAGTAGAGTCATGAGAGAAGCTGGTTTCTCTAGTAGCCAAATTAAAGGCAAGGTAGAAGAAGATATTTCATTGGATATTTGTTCTCAAAGTGCTAGTTTGAGTAGCCAGCAGAACAAAGAATGCACAAAACCTCAAGTTCTTGTTGCTGGTTTGGCACAGTCCTTATCTTTTAGTCAGTTTGGAGCGAAACCCGGCAGGTCTCTGGATCAAGTCAGTATTACTGATGATGTTATGAGTGTTTTGAACACATTGGTAAACAAGAGAAGAAATACTGTGATTGTTGGGGGGTGTTTAGCTAGTACCGAGGGTGTAATTAGAGGAATTATAGAAAAGTTTGAGAGAGGACAAGTTCCTGGAGATTTGAGGTATGCGCAGTTTATTAGCCTTCCTGTTTTCTCTTTAAGAAATCACTCAAAGGAAGAAGTTGAACAGAAGCTTGTGGAGCTTAGGTGTCTTGTGAAAAGCTATATGGGTAGAGGAGTTGTCCTGTATTTAGGTGATCTCAAATGGGTTTCTGAGTTTTGGTCTACTTATGGTGAGCAAAGGAGAAATTATTACTGTGTTGTGGAGTACATAATCATGGAGATTAAAAGTTTGGTGTTTGAATATGGAGAAAATGAAAGACTCTGGCTTATGAGCATAGCAAATTTTCAGACTTACATGAGATGTAAAGCAGGACATCCTTCTTTGGAGAATTTGTGGAAACTTCATCCTTTTACAATTCCTGTTGGAAGCTTGAGCCTAAGTCTCAATCTTGACAGGTAAATACTTGCAATAATTTCCTCCTTTCCAATATGCATTAATTTAGATATAATTTTTTATCTGACGGTGCCTTTACTACTTTTCCTTTTAGTGATATTTCTCCAACTCAGTTGACAACTAAGGTACAACGAGATGAGGTCAGTACTTGGCCACTGCTTGAAAGTGGAGCTGTGAATCATAATCACCTAACTTACTGCTCAGAATCCTCAGCTGATTTCAATAGGCAAGCTCAAAGCATGGCAACCATCATTCAGAAGAAAGAGTCCACCGGCGCCCCTGCCGATAACTCAGCCTTGCCTTCATGGCTACAACAGTACAAAGAAGAATGCAGAAGAAACAGCAACAATGATCAGGTTTCTATCTCTTCTATCTGAACTATATATAGAAATAACATCCCAGAGTTTGATGGAATTGATATCTAATATTCCAGTGTTTATTATTTTGCCAGAAATGGAACTCATTTGCCAACAAACAGACTCATTTTCCCGAGAAAGTCCTGAACTTTTCTTCATCATCTCCTTCATCTGTTTCAATATCTTCATACGAGCGAAACCCTAAGTTGCATCAGACGTCAGAGCTAAGTTGGCCAGCCATTTTTGAGCCTAAACAGCTACCGAAAGAACACCAGTTCTGGGTATCTAAAATAAGTGAAGAAGACCATGAAAGCAGCTTGAGGAACAACCCTAAACCAGAACTCTTATCGAATCCTAACTCCAGCCCAAATTCAGCTTCTTCAAGTGAGGTAGAAGAGGAGGATCCTGATTGCCTTAACAGCTTCAAGGCATTCAACGATGAAAACATGAAGATTTTATGCGACGCATTGGAGAGAAAAGTTCCATGGCAAAAAGAAGTAATCCCAGAAATCGCAAGAACTATTCTTCAATGCAGGTCTGGATCAAGCCAAAAGCAAAAGAATTTGAAACACGGAGATGATAAGGAAGAAACGTGGTTGTTGTTCGTAGGAGCTGATAATCAAGGCAAAGAGAAGATAGCAAGGGAGATAGCCAAAGTTGTGTTTGGCTCTCAGAATAACTTCAGCTCAATTGGACTAAGCAATTTCTCATCTCAAACGACTGAAGAATCATGCAGAAAGAAAAGAGCAAGAGACGAATATGGTTGCAGTTATCTCGAAAGATTGGGCTTGGCATTAAATGAAAATCCTCGCCGTGTGTTCTTCATGGAGGATATAGAGCAAGTCGATTATTGTTGTCAAAAGGGGTTAAAGCAGGCAACTGAAAATGGAAGCATAACTCTTCCTGGAGGCGAAATTGTTCCTCTTAAGGATTCGATCATCATTTTCAGTTGCAATAGTTACAATTCATTGTCAAGAGCTTGTTCTCCCCGTAAAAAGGCAAAAACTGCGGAGGACGAAGAAAATAATGGCGACTGTAACTTGGAGGAGAAAAACTCTGGTGTCACACTGGATTTAAATATCTCCATTGAAGATGACGATGAAGATCGTGCAGTTGGTGACATTAGAATTCATGAGTGTGTGGATAAGGAAATTATTTTCAAAAATCAAGAACTGTGACAGCTATGAGGCTGGGGGTAAACAGCTGACAGATCTTCCATGCATGCATGGAAAACAATTTCTTTGTTTTTGGGTTTTTTTTTTTTTTTAAATATCTTTTGATTGTAGATGTGTAAGGATAGGGGGGAAGGAAAGAAACTAAACTAACACACGAGGAAAACTAATTGGAATCTCAGAGAAATTATAAATGGAGAGCAGGGTTTACATTTAGCTACTTAATCATAGAGCAATGTGTATACTAATGGTGTAATCTTCGATCTTGTTGTTAATTAATGTATTAGATTTCTAAATTATGGTTTTAATTTCCTTGAGATTCATGATTTCAAGTTGTAGCTAGCCTGCACTTGCTAAATAGAGAACATTAAGGAAAAGAAATTGGAGAATAACAATTATTACTCTTGTCATTACTAATCACGATGGCTAGTCTGGCTTGCTTCACATTTCTACGAAAATATACAAATGCTGGAGCAGCTTTTCCTTTTGTCTTTCGTTTTCATCCTTTTGGGGTTCCAATTACTACAATGAAGGTACGATTCAAAACTTAAGGGTCATGCGAAGGAAAGAATCATATACATGCTTTTGCTTCAAGATTTAGAACTTTTCATGAAAGGATGGATAGCTACGTAATTAATCTTAATGTATTTTGAAATCTGGCTATTGATGATTTACAACCTAAAATCGGCCAATCCTAAAAGAGAAACAACAAGAACCTAATCTTTAAACCATAAAGATAGTTTTTACTTTAGAATCACAAAAGGAACACCATCTTTAAAACTTAAATTAGACATTATGTTATGTTCCTTTAAGGAATTTTAAAACCGTATCTAAATTTCTTGTCAAGAATTTCTGTAGTTCAAAAGAGTAGAGAAATGGGACCTTATGACTCCCTCATCACTCTTAATCATGCATTCTTTATTACATAAGTGTAAACGAAAGAACATGTATATGAATGATTACGAGAGAAGAACAAAAGGATAAAACAAAAGCATGCACTTTGGAGGACTAATGCATTTGGTCGGTTCAAAGCTCCATATACCTTCCCGCAACAAGAAGAAAAACATATAATAAAGCGACATTGATACCCATGATCTCATGTAACAACTTGTATCATGTGTTGCTACAGTTAAATTCTTCTCTTCTGTGATTAAACCGTTGGGTAGGTGTTAGTCTTGATTCTTATTTTAAGACAGGAACTAAAGTAATCTATCAACGCCTACATATTATGATCATTCTCATGCATTGCTTTGCACCACTGATAGGCATGAAGTTGATAGCTGGATATGCATAATTAAGACGACAAGTCCTCGGGCTTAGGTCCCATTAAAGAGTGAATGATTAATAGCAAACATTACAACATGCTTAATAAGATTATTTATATACAATCAAACTGCAATTCATAATAAATTATAGCAAATGTTGTTGTGGCAAGTTCAACCATCTATGTTTTACTCACATGAATATGTTAGATTAAAAGTTTTTGATTTGATCATGATGTATCACCAGCCGTTTCCAATGTATGAGCTTTGAACATGTGTGGCAATAATTGGGGTAATAATGTCCGCCTCCCTGATTTTTTATGATTTTTTCAGGTAAGGTCATGGTTTGTTCATTTGGGTCAAGCAGATCCCTAGACTTGCTGAAATGACTAAAATAATTTTTAATGCTAAGTCAGTTCATTTGTGTCAAGCAAGTCCCTAATTCTGCTGAAATGACTAAAGTATCGATTAATGCTAAGTTACATGATCATACACATAATTTTTAATATTTGATAGTACTAGAGTAATTTGATCATTTTAGTAGAGGTTTGAGACTTATTTTATACAAACAGACAAACTATATCTTTATTTAAGAAAAAAATTGAAAACTAAAGGACCTTGTGTTATCACCCCAGCAAAAATTCAATACTTAGATGGAAAAAGGAAAAATGGAAAGCAGCAGAAAGAAATAGAAAACCATGAAAGCTCTAATTGTATTCTTTTAAGGGGAGGTGATTTATGCACAAAAGTAATCAAAATGTACTCACTTTACAGAGGCATTACAGCTTTACTCTTTTATTGCACTAGTTGTCTGAACCCAAGACAAGCTTCCACAACACATACTAGTTAGCATAAAGGATTGGCATGGAGACAGAGTGAAGACAAAGTTTCAATGAGATCGTTATCTACTTTAAAGCTTTTCTTTCTAATCTCTCTATTTGCATGAAAGTAAGGGGAAATTCTTGGATCTCAAACTCCCAATAATCAATCTATAATTGAATCCTCTAAATTCTATCATCAAACCCTGAAGAACGACTGGCCTCGGATCCTTCAAACATCTCTATCATTTCCCTGTACAATTTTCATATATAAAAGTGTGTGTGTGTGTCTCAAAGAGAGGGAAAGAAACTAGCCTTAGGTTTAAAATACTTCATAGTGTGAAAGACCAGTCAAAAAGTGGAGTTTTATACAAAATATAAAATGTTTGATTGATGAAATTTTTTCTGTGATAAGATGTTACTTTTCAGTGAATGTTTGGTCTTTGTCTTTTAGCATTTTGGAGACTACTTTTTTTAATTTCTAGTGCGCACACCACTTTGAAAGCTCAGACTTGGTATGCCACTAGATGAGCGGCTGTGCGGCTGCTGCTTGGCCTAATTTTTCTAATGGAATGATCACTAGGTTTCAAGAAACAATAAGAATATGCAGCTCATAAAGAATTCATATTACACATCAAGAAGATTCAGAGTGCAATTATTGCCAAAAACATAAAACTCACAGCTTAATGATTCAGTCTTTGTCAATTCAGCCTATCTTACAATTTTCTAGTAAGTCTGAATGGTTTTAAATATGTCTATAGTAAAAGAGAGACTGGGGAAATTTTTGATTAATGCTAGAGCACTTCCACTAATTATGTGAGACTTGGTGGGCTCAAACAAACACACAAACACACAAGCAGTACAATATGTAGATTGGAATTACTACTACTACGACTACACTCAAAAGGAATTGCAGGGAGCCAAGGAATTGAGGGTTTATTTTCATGAATCCCAGGCCAATTCTGCATACAATAGCAACACAGATAGTTCTTATATAATCAAGGGCTATATACACTACAAGTTTTATTAACAAAAATGAGGACAAATAGGAATCTCATAACCTTTCTCTTCATTTCCTCATAGCTGTTGACATATTAATTCCTATTGGTTCTTATTAGTCAGTAATGAATTATGTCATCATAAAGTGGAAATCTTGGTCAATCAAATCGTTACACAAAACATTGTAGATTAATACTGCCATATAAATATCTTTCCCATGTTCTTTATTTCTTCTATTAAGCATCAAACTAAATTTGCAATGGCACTAGATTACCGGTAAACTCAACGTTGTCAGTTTGGAATGACCTTTACCGATATAAGTGGAATACCAAGGGATTTCATAAATGCAAAATCAAAAACTGTCAAACTCCTAATCCTGGTGAACTTAGTGCATCAAGGCTATGTTCTCCATATTCACGTTCATGAAATAATCTTGCAGTTCCTTTCTACTTCTTTTCCCTCGAGCATAATTCAGGACATTCATGACAATTTATGCTGACACTTACACAACCCTTGCTTCACACAAAATGTCATCTCTAGAATTGTTCTGTGCACTCAAATACATGCCAAATGCAATTCTTCAGCATCAAATGAAATTGTAAGAACGGTACCTAATCAGCTGCTTCCTTTACCGGGCACATGCCCAATTCCCATGTTTGATCAACATGAGTCTACCTACATCGAGTTTATCTCCCTAGAATCGCAAAAAATATATGGTTAATTCGTGCGGAAGGAAGTTTGCTCCTTATAAAGAAGACATATTTTAGTGCAACGACTGTTATATTTGGATGTGTAGTAAGCACTCACAGTAAAGGAGAACACATCTCAAATTTTAGCTCAAGTGTTTCGCTAACTGGTGACTGTTAGGATGCAGACTACTGCTAAAGGTCAGAGGAGGGAGCGGTTGCGATTAAACTGAGAAATAATAATAAGATTAAATTATTATTTAAATTTGATTGAATAACTTCGAAATTGAATATTATTATTAAATTATATGGGGAATTACTACTTCTGTTACTTGCAAATCTCTCCTGTATCGTTCACAATGCATGAAAAAGTACAAAGACATGAATAAATATTCACACAAACAGAATCAATTAAAAATTTTACATGAAAATGCAAAAGCACTACTGGGATTTACATTCTAGTAAGAAAAATAATTCTTGAAAACTCATCACACCATACTGCTGGTAACTCATCTTGTTTGCAATTCTCTGGACAGGCAAAGATGGCCCTTATTATTCATTCATTCACAACGCATACATACACTATCATCTGATTTCTTTCTTTTATTGCTTTCATCCCATTGCAAAATCATTGCCATCTAGGATGACATCAATCTGGTGTTTTCATCATCAAAATGTGAAAAAACGAGGCCTTATCTACCGCTTGGATTCATTGAAAGTCTTTCCCTCGAAAAATTCACCCAGCATTCTATCAAGGTCCTCTGCTGAGTATCTGATGTACTTCTGCGGGTTCTTCCCGTTCTCAACCAAAGGCCTGGAACACATCAAAGACCCAGATAATAAGACAATAAAGTAACGAAACTACATGGATCAAAGTGCTTTCTAAATGTCTCGTCAATTTGAAATTTGGAATCCATGACGGGTGTGTGTTTCTTTGCATGTCAATGTAAGTCTGACAATGAACAGTCGGGAAAACAGGTTTATTTGTAGGAAGAGTTAACACACCCAAAACGTTTTACGAAAGATCGGTAGGCAGGCAACAAGACTTCAGCAACTGCAAGCCTTAGAGACTCGCGCAACTCCGTGTCAGGAACTGTCCACTGAGATTGTTTTTGATGAAGCTCCTCGAATTGAATATTGAACGTCTTGAACCTGATAGCATAAGGCACTTTTTGATTATGATCAGAAGTTTTCTGAAAGATGTAATGGATGGAACAAAAAAATGTAAATATCAAGAAAAAAAAAAACTGTTTTTTCAAGAAGGATGCCAGTATTAACCTGTCTTTGACCAATGCTCTTGAAACTCCACTACTATTTCCTCCATCACCAGCCATTGAACTACCACCACCGGATGATGTCAAGCCTTGAATTGATAAACACTGCAGAATCTACAAAGTAAAAAAGAACCAACTTATTTCACCACCATTTTTTTGCAGTCTTCAGGTAATGAACACTAAAAACTACTTGTCAGTTCTGCTAAATTCTCCACGATCATCGCAATATTTCGCTCAAAGTTTGAATAAGAGAACTGTTTTTTAACCAACAATCATAGCGGTATCAACTTTGTACCCCTGAATATTATCAGTTCTGTTTGATGGATTGCTCTTCTTCAAAAACTTCTTCCATTCTCTCTTCCATTTACGCCCATATTTTGCCTTTTCTTCTTAATATTAACTAACAAGCATATCTGATTCATTATATTAGATATCTAATATGAACAAGTAATCTGTTATCAAATAAAACTCTTAACTATCTGCCCAGAATCACCAGCTTCACTATTATTTGGGGGTATTCTACACAATATGGCAACAAAACATGAAAAAGTGGCTTACTTCTCCATATGACAACTTGAAATCCAATCTTCTTTCCCACTGTAAAAATCATAATTTCTCCACAAATTCTCTTCACTTGTTTTCTTCACAAAAATCAGTAAAGCATTTCTAAGCTCCTTAATTTAGTTGCCCTGACATTCAGCAATCTGATTCATCTACTATTTCAACTATCCTAAACCTCAAACATATTAGTAAACATAGTCAATACAATCTGTAAGTCTTTAAAACCTTTCAATTTCTACTGAAGTCTAAGAACAAAAAAAATCCCAAATATTTTAGCGCTGTTGCCTACCAAAAGTACAGACAGAATTCCATCCAAGGTTTCTTACATTCAGGCATCATTCAATTGGAAGAATAGAGAAATACCTTTTGCCAGGCATTTCTTTTGTATTGATTGGCATGCTGCTGCACAATCCTTCTGTGTCTTTGCACCCAATCATCCCCTAACAAATCCTTGGCTTCGGACCTGAAAACAGAATGTTAACTTATAAAGAAGCGGCAGTGCTGCAAGCAAGACAAACTTTTTAAAGCTTAATAGAGAGGTCCACAAAAATGAGGTAATGTGACAAACCTGCGAACAGATCTGACCATATAGTGAATATTGTTCATCAGGAATAAGTGCGTCAAAGCAGGATCTTTATACTGCTTAGATTTCCCATCCAAATTGGTTTGAAGAGCCTGCATTATTCGCATTGTCACAGAAGCTAGCTGCGAATTTGATTCTCCATTTTCAAATTCCTGGAAGAGTTGCTTCAAAGTGGATTGATAGCTGTAAAAGTTGACACAGAAGAGTTAATTCAACTATTAACAAATATTGTAAAGGAAAAGTCTAAAACATAGAAAAGTAGCTTTCAATGTAGACTTTTTGTCTAGAAGAAATCTCATAAATAAAGAGAATTGGTATAAATGAATGTTCAAAGTCCAAATTATATTGACTGAAATACAATAAAACATGGATATCTAAGGTTGCAGAGTACATATCAGAATTAAATAAGATTACCAACGCATACTTTCCAACCAAAAATGGGTAAGTGACATATTCCATATGGCATGAAGACAAAACTCATTAAAGCAACAAAACAAAACAAAATAGCACGGTAGATCACTACGAAGTTTATAGCCCAATCACTGAAAGGTGATGCTCCAAATGAAGCTAAAAGAGAAAATCATGTTGAGCTGCACTTACTCAAACAAAAACTTCACGTAGTTAATCACATAGCTTGTCAGAGGATGTACAGTTCCATCAAACACAGCAGTTTTTGTTGCATCCTTTTCAACTGCTTCTTCAAAATCACCAAAGGTCTCTTGAGCTGTCTGGGCAAGCCCTTTTGTCAGGCCCACTGCAGATTCTCTAATTCCAGTGCAAGCTTTACCTTTGAAGACTGTCTCAATCTGGCAAAAGAATGGCAATATTTAAAGTTAATTACAGAGCAACATTCTATGACTTACATTTTCCCGAAAACTAGGAACTTGATGGTACCTTAGGCATTAACCAAGCCATCTAGGCAGAAATGTTATGTGAAATGAGGGATAACTCTTATGTCTTACACTTTTTAGTGGCTACACTATACTACCTTTAGAACCAACAGTACATATCTATCCCATATGGTTTATGTAACTAAAATATCATAAATGCAATTCTATTAACCACATACCAATATATATATATATATATCTCAATGTTAGGTCCAGCAAAAGAACTGAAAAATATGTCACATGGATAAAACAACAGAAGGCCTAAAACTAGTAATACCTAGAATATTTTGATAATTAGAAATTGTCAAGAAGATAGATACTCTAACACACAATTGTAAGCTCAAAAGAAGTAGTATTCATACAACCACATTCAACATATATCAAAAGCTAAATATTGCTGTTAGAGGATCCAACCCCCTAACATCTTTGAAGCATCACAATTATCACTTGCAAACAATCCACAGAAAGTTTCAACAAGGACCGGATATTTATGTGCAAAAGCTCAATTAGTTGTCCTGTCTAATATCCATTATATCCCTTCTGTACAACAAAACAGTGCTTGCATAATCTAGTGAATGTTACCTTGACCTCAAATTGACATTATGCATGGAACGGGAACAAGAATAAGGTATGATTAGGTGGACTTTATTGTATTGTTAAAGCAGAGTACAACATTTCGTGTGAAACATGGAACAAGCATTTCAAACAAACACGCACATGCTTTTTAATTATTTGTGGAGAATGTACTCTTTTATATCTTTCTCTTCATTCATCTGAGAATTTACTGTTCTTACATTCTAGGGAGTTTTGGAGTTTATGAGAGAAATCAGGTTGGAGCCAAAAGTTTGTTCAAAGGGGCTTACTTCTAACAATAACAATAACAAACTCAGGGAGAATTCTTTTCTCATGGGGCATCAGTCCCAATTGGGCCTGAAGTGGCTTTGTGCCTGATGGGCATGCTGGTGAAAATTGAAAGTAAAGTTCCAAACTTAAAATTATCTCCATTTTACTGAAGAGCTGAAAAACTAAACAGGATTAGAGTCAGCATTTGGTATATTCAAATAGAATTGGATTACTATTCCCATTCTAAGATTTATCTCATGTATGCAGGGCAAATAAAACCTTTGCCACGGCATACCAAAAAATGATGCAAAGCATCCATCTGAACTGCATACCATCGATGACCTAGTTTTACACTGCCTGCGGAATAAGTTGGGGAAAAAACACAAGAATTTCAGATGCTATCAAACTTTATAACTACCATATCTAATCTAGCCATATTTCCAGAACTGAATTTATCAATTAGTTTTTAAACTATTGCACAAGATATAAACGAAAACAATTAGTCATACCTCTGAGTGAAGCTCTCGCATTATCTCATACATGTCTAAAAGTACAAAAAGCTTTTCAGGTGATCTCTTGCTTTTGGCAATTGCCTCCCCAAAACTAAGTAGCACTGAAACACTAGTTGCAGTAACTTCAGCAAAACACTGATCGCTCAGAGAATCAAAGCCTTCAAACATTTGATTGCATACATTACGTTCTCCAGCAAAAAGCAATTTGACCTGTCCAAACATAATTAGTTAATTTTCATACCAGACAAAAATATTGATTTATATTCCATGAAGTTCTTACAGCAATACGCGTGAAATGAATCCAATTTCCGATCTTTGCCTCTAACACCTCCCATTGCATTTTCTGAACATCTTCTTTGCTAAGTTTTTCAACTCCCAATTTGCGGAGGCTTTCTTCCAAAACTGAAGATCGTGTGTCCCTGAAAAAATGGATGTAAATGCATATTTATGAAATAGAGGCAATGCAACAATCGAGTAAAGTCTACTACCATAGATTAACTTTCGGACAAATTATGTTCCCCTAAGTCATGTTGCTGCTGTAAATAATCCAAATGCACAAGGCCATTTGTGAAGTCTAATAGTTAACTTCTAATCAACATAAAATTCGATGTAAACTGTAAATTTACCAAAATTTCTGACACTAATAAACATAATAAAATCAGGCCAAAAAACATAAAAAGACCATAAGAACTACTAGGGACACTTTTGAGTTGGAACACAAGGCTTCTTTATTGTTGCAAGACCTATGGCTTTAGCTATACGCTTCTAAAGACAGTATATCTTCTCTAACCATGAATCCATTTCCACTTTGTCTGACATAGGAGCTATCAATAATGAGGTATGAGTCACTGATTAGCATCAAAAATGTTTTTTGGAATTTTGGGCTTTGGCCTGATCAATTACCCATTGAAAATGGATTAAGAACTCACAGACAAGTTTTGCCATCATGACACTACATTGTTATTATGTCAGTTTGTATACCAATCAAATTCAGAAACTCTTATTCAGAGATTAATGAGAGACACAAGAATACCAGTAACTGCAAACAGCACAATAATACAGAGAATTTGCACTATTTAGCAGAAATACAGTGCTATATTATTTGTTCAAGCAATGAGAAGCTAGTGCTAGTAAGTCAATTGATACTCAGGCCCAAAAAAAAAAGACTAAAATATGGACCATAAATACATTCACACATACATGGAGTGTGTAAAAAGAGGGGAATTTTGACAATATAGCAACCAATTTAGTTCTACATGTGAGTAAGGCACATTATAAGCAGAGGACAGCATTTAAAGTAGCCAATCTTAAGCAAGCAGACATTAAAAATGAATTCTTGTTCAGACAAGGTAAGATGGCTCAATGCTTAAGTCATCATGTCATATTAAAGTTCTATGGACCAAAGATGGAGCTTCTTACCTATAAATTCTGAGCAACTGCTGCTGATGACCAGCTTGAACCATTTGCTGTGCTAAATCATGCAGTAGAGGCAGAATCCTTGGTGGTATAAGAGTGGGAGGTGTGAAAACAGCATTTTCTAACTCACTGTTTTGTTGTTCCGAATGATTATGGGATGGGCTCTTGTGACTAGAATCACCCTGGTGTCCAGGTGACGAGGGCCGCATTGAGTTTGGAAGGCATTCAAAAAGACGCTCAGGTTCCAAAGGTTTGCTGAAATTTTAAAAACCAAAATGGTAGGTTAAAAATATGAGAGAATAACCAGTGAAGCTTGCACAACCGAACAAATTGCAACAGTTCTTTAGAAAACATAATATCCCATCCCATGTTCATTGGCTGAGATAAAGAATAATGCTCATAGAATGCACATAAAGTAGGCAAATTCATGCTCTCTGGGACAGAGAGGAAATAAATTTAGAAACTGATCAAAGAAGTAGCGAAACTTTTATCAGCTATAAGGTATATTGAATGCGCACGACTAGAGGAACACAGTAATGAAATTAAAAACTAAAGCTAAATAGAACAGAAGAGCATATAATTAAATAATTTTACTGCACATGTTATGCTTCTTATGCATATATGGAGTTCCGATCCTTGCAATACAAAAGCTCCAAAAGGCTTACACATGATAGAGCAGCCTAGCAACTACCATGGAAATATCCCGGGGATGCCATATGCTAGCCAAAGAAAGTAGTTTCAGCAAGCAATTTTGCAAAAGGGTTTAGCTTATTTCTAAACTTAATGCTTAATATCATTAAAGCAATAGATCATCATAAGAGCAAAATAAATTAGCCCACTGCTTCAGAAAAACCAGGTACAGAAACATCAATAAGAATGAAAACACAAACCTGTATGAGGCTAATAGCTGCTTAAACTCTTCTTCTAGCTTTGAAATAGCTTTAACAAGTAAATTATTTGCATGGTTGATCACCCCCTCACTATTTTTAAAGCCCTTGTTGCTGCCAAAGAAACTAATGTTGCTTCTTAGTTGATCAATTGCTTCTAGATAACTTTCCAGGTCGTCATGTGGCCCCCTAAGTATTTTCGCCTCTGCCTACATATAGGAAAACAAATTATTTAACAGCCATATAAGAAAAGTGCATAAAAAAGTCTTTCTGAAATATGAAACAAGAGTAGTCTATACCTTGAAGATCGACAGACAAGGACACTCACTCAAAAAGACAACACTGCCTTACTTGTATTCACATATTAGATTTACATTTCTTTGCACCAAAATGGAAGCACATTGCTTCTATTATAGCCACTTAGTGACAATAGTAGGGCGGAATGGAAGCACATTGCTTCTATTATAGCCACTTAGTGACTCGTATGCTTCCATGTGAACTTCAGAAGGCATCATCTTAGTACAGGCAAGAGCAGAAAGACATAAATAACATGTATTGGAAGACAGTTTCAAGAACTACTATTAGCTAAGGACCTAGATATTTTCCTTTTTCTCCTTTTCAGGTTGGGGGCAGGGTGGTTGTTACACTGGCAAAAGCCAGGAAAGGAAACTAGGTTTTGCTAAGTTTTTTTGCGTAATACAATGTATTATGTTTGTTTGTGCCATATGATGAGTGCATGTGGGCAAACTAGCATATAAAATTTCTGGTTTTAACCATTTTCCATGGTAGTGCTCAATTTTTTTGTGGCAATCTATTAAAATCATCACAAGACAAACAAATTCAAAGTTGAAATTAACTGATGGACTAAAATTTCCAACTTGTTACAAAATGGCCCTCACAAAAAAGTGACAGCATGATTCTGCATATACCATCTCTTCAGAATTCTAATAAGATCCGTTTAGAAGTAAAATGTTAATTATATTATGTGCACTAACAACTTAATAAAAGTGGTCCATATAACAACCATCGCAATAGTTCTATGATGCAATTACAAATAAAACCCGTCATAGATGCCTAATCTTACAAAATAAAGAAAAACAAAAAAAAAAATTGTGGTGCAGTTGGCCTCAGTTTTTCCCTAAAAGCCTAAAGTAATTACCACTAACATACACCAACACAAGCAAATTAATATTACAAAGAATTTGAAGCGATCTAACAAAAAACTTGCTAATACGGAAATTAACAAAAATATTTGAAACCAACCTGACGAGAGAGATCAAACTGAGCCAAAATAACCTCTGCGGCCTTCAAAGTCCGATCAATATTCTCATGTGCCTTTCTAATTGCATGCGTTCTAATCTGTAATAAAGGAAAAACCCAGTAACAGCAACAAACAACGAGAATAATTATAAGCGATCAAGAAAGTAAATCAATCAGCAAAATGGGGCTGATCTGAGCCCACTGTTACTTTTTGTGTCCAAAAGTCAACTCAGCAACATAAACTATCCTGTTTAGCTTTCTGGGTCATCGCAATAGAAACTTTCAAGCTAAATATTCAGATTTCTTTCACAATCTCGTGCTTTCTCCGCAACCCAACAGCAACTAATCACAAAAAAGAGAAAAGGGTACCTGAGTCGGGCGCATGGCGGTCTCGAGAGCAGAAAGACGATGGTCAAAGGAGCCAAGAATCGAGACAACATTGTCTGTAATCGTTTGGCTCTTTTGCAGCGACTCTCTCATTTTTGCTGCTTTCTCGCTCAGAGAAAGCGATTCCATCCCCGCAACTCCCACCACAAACATTTTTTTATTCTTGCTCTTCTTCTTTCTCCTTTGTTCTCTGCACAGAGAACTCCAAAAGAGAATCGCGTATAGAGATAGTTTATTTTAAAATTTTGGTAATGAAAATTGTGGGGTTAGTGCCAGTTTGACAATTACTGAGCAGACATATATATGCTGTCTTTTGCTTTGACAAGCTTCCCATTTCTTATAGGTAGGTGGTGCTACTGGGTCAATTGTTTTTCTTTCGGTGTTTTTAATTTTATATTTAATTGTTTTAATTTATATAATTTTCCAGAGTAATAATAAATAAATAAATAAATTTAATTATTTTTCTACATTAATAAATTCCCAAATATAAATTTTCATTACAATTATAAATTATATAATTTTTATTTTTAAATTTAAAATTTTAAAATATCTAATAATTTAATATAATACTTATTTTTTAAAAAAATATTATTTTATATCAATTCATCCGTATATTTATTAATAATGGTGATGAACTCTTTTTATTTTATTAATAATATAAAATAATTAAATTAATATAATTACATTATTATTGGAATAATAATTTAATTAAATATATTACTATAAATTAATATTTAATTTTATAAATTTATTTTTTAAATAATAATAATAAAATTTATTATATTAATTTAATAAAAATTTATAATATTATTTAATTGTCCTAATAGAGAATTTTATTTTTGGACAACAAGAGAGGAGGGGAGTATCAGCAAGTCCAATCCGTAGGCAAACAAATTCCAGGTGGATGCTCACAATTCTCTTGCATTCCCAAGTTTTCCTTGTTTGTTTCATGATTGATGTTGGACCATTTCTTTTCATTATTTCTTTCCAATTTTTCTTCTTCCTTGTCACCTATAATCAAAGATTAATCAAACTAATTTCAATAAAGCTACTTATTTATCAAATAACTATATAATTTATTCACTTAAATTAAATAAATTATCAATTTATATAAAAATTAAAATTATTAATATATTTTGTAATATTAAATTTTTAAAATTTTGACTATTATAATATTAGAATACGTAGTTTAATAATAAATAATATTATAAAATTTAAAATTTATATAATATAAACTAATAAATTATGATTTTGTTTATACAACATAAGAATGATTAATCTTTAATTTTTTTAAAAATTATTGCATTTTATTAAATATAATTTTTTAAAATAATGCGATCTTGTATTAATTTAATAATTAGATTTATAATTCAGAATTGCTGTGCATGCAAATTGGGCATGCGGGTTTTCTTGCTCTGACGAGTGACTACTGCTTGGTGATTAAGGGAAAACGGCAGTTCCTCCGGAAATATCATCGGATTTCTTAGCGCCGCCGCCGGGAACGACAACATTCATTGAATGAGGAAGAAATAATCCTGTTCCTTCTCCTCCATATTTGCAAAATCACTGCCCTTGATTTTTCTTCCCTCAAAACCATGAAAATTACTTTACAGATTAAGGATTAAACTTGACGAACTTCGAAAACGAATACGAAAATGAAAATTAAGTATTACTGTTCCCTGCAGAGCTGTAGTTGGCTTGTGAAAGGAAATCAGGAGAAAGCTTATTGGCTGCAGCTCCACTGTTTGCAGTTGGCTTAGTACCAAACGAACCAAAGCAAATCTTCGATTTCATGGAAAAAAATAAAAATAAAAATTACCTCAAAGATTGATCTGGAAGAAGGAGACTTATTTCTGCGAAGGTGAGAAGGCAAAACGGCGTTCTTTTTGGGAGGAGGTTTAGGAGGAGCAGAAGCAGCACTGATTTCGTGAATGATATAAGAAGGAAGCCAGAGTTCATCGACCCCTGGATTTGGAGGGAAGTCAACCACGTTTGCAGCCAGCACTACCAGCACCACCACCACGGAAATTATCAACAGGACGAAGAAGAGGAATTATATACTCAGAGAAAGGGTTCGTTGCTGTCTGCGGCTGCGCGGAGAGTGCATGGGAACGAACGAGAGATCATACATGAACTGCAGCCGCGGATAATAAATAAATAAATAATTATTTATTTTTATAAAAGGGTTCGTCTCCTTTTATTCCTCGCTTCATCGTTCTTCTCTTGTGTTTAGCAACAAGCCTAATTTCGTTTGCCTAAATTACCCCCCTAAAATCTCCAATTTTACTAGCCTGCCACTCGTTCGTCAGAGTCAAGTCTCCTCGCCCCGCTGGTCGTCTGTGGCAACGTCCTCATCGTCATCCATGGACGCTCCTCCCGAAGGTTATCGAAGACATGTCGGAATATGTCTCATCAATTCTTCGAAAAAGGTTAGCTTTTTACAGTCTCTTTCTGTTCTGTGTTTGTTGTTGTGTAATTTCTAATCGTAAGTTTATGTAAATTTTACAGATTTTCGCTGCTTCAAGGTTGGACAAACCAGGTTCTTGGCAAATGCCACAGGTAATTTCTATATTTAGGCTTCGTTTTGAGTATGTGATTTCAAGTTAGAATTTGACCTTAAATATTACAAGTAAGAGACTTCATGTTACAAGAGCTCGTGTTAATTGTTATAAATATCAAACTATGTTACTGTCATTGTAGCTGTAACGTGGTGCTAGTTACTTCAGTTGGTAAAACTTTTTGGGTGCTACAAGGGATCTGGTTCGAATTCCACTCGGGTTTGGAAGGGGTTTGATTTATATTTTTGTAACATTGAAAAACTGCACATATACATTTTAGCTATTTTAAGCTTAAGATCATTAAGTTATCTTGGACATGTTACATTACGCCCGGATCACAATGCCAATGGGATACCAAATGTCAGACTGTAATACACTATGGCTTCACATTCTTTGTAACCATTCGTGCAAAATTGCAATCAACCTTATCCTGCTACAAGTTTGATGTGGGGATTTGTGTCTTCCTATTGTAGTCTTACCCGACACTGAAAAACATTTTCACTGGAAGTTTATAACCTTGTGCAGTGTATTGTTTGCATTATTTGTAGAAGGTTTAATGGTATCAAAGAGTAGTTACTAGCATAAATTTCTGTACACAGTTTTTTTACGACTTATGGAGCCATGATTTTCTTATGATGATAAACTAGAGAGTTGATTTTCCTTCACTTATCATTTGGAGCACTTTTCATGCAAACTAACACATATGCACATAGACCAGCATCATGATTCTTTGAAGGATGCATAGTGACATAGCTTGAATTTGCAATAATTGAAGTTGACGCTGGTGGCAGCTGTCTTCAGTTTTCCTTTTGGAACATATACTTCTTTTTACGAATTCAATGGCATTTCATACAACTTGTTAAACAGGGTGGTATTGATGAGAATGAGGATCCCAAAACTGCAGCCATAAGGGAATTGAGGGAAGAAGCTGGAGTTGGCTCAGCAGAAGTTATTGCAGAGGTATGGCTTTTACATGTTATTTTTTCCCATGCATTACTACTTCTTTCTCGCTCTCTCTTTTTCTTTCTTTCTTTCTTGTTTTCTGACTGTTTGACTGGCCTTTTAGTGAAGATTTTGGATCTTGAGTTTGGCTCAGGAGGGAGTGGGGGAAAAGAAAACAGCATGTTCAATATGGGCTTCGGTTTTTTGACCTTTCACGAAATTGAATAATGTTTCTTTGATGCTTAATTCTTATAGCAAAGGTTTTAGATCTAGATAGGCATTTTTGGAGGTGAATCAAATTATGTCCGTGGAATAAAATTATATTCAATTAAATTATCCCTTTTAATGATAAATATCAATGGCATCTATGTCGGTTCAGGATTTATCTCAACAATTTATCTACATCTGCTCTTTTTTATTATTTTTTATTATGTTATTATTATTTTTTCTTCAAGTTACATAGGATGGCTAATGAATGTTTATCTATTGCTAAATTAAATATTTTGAATATGGATGCAGGTACCTTATTGGTGGACATATGACTTCCCCCCACAAATCAGGGAAAACCTTTAACATAAATGGGGAGGTGACTGGAAAGGTCAAGCACAAAAGTGGTGCGTAATTTGTTTTGGCCACTAGATGGATTATATACTATCTGGGCAAGAAACTCAGTGTGGTTGGATGGATTGACTTGTGATGTTAGTAGGATTGTACTGCTTTTCTTTTATTTTGTTATACATAAAGAAAAAGAAAGGAAGAAAGACATAGGAAATGATGAGAGTAATGATGCACTGCTTTAACTTTTCACCAATTAAACCCCAGCATTGAATCAGCAGACTAATGTAAATTGGCAGTTGGCACTCCATATATTTTTTAATAGTTGACCTTGTGCAACCTTTTCTGGTTTCACCTTGAGTCTAGATCAGGTGGTATGAGAGAGTAGCAACAAATATATTCATACAAATGATTCTCATTTGCATTTTATGTTATTTATTTACATTGAATGTGCCCACCAATTTGCATTTGTCTTTATTATTATTATTTTTTTGTTCATTCTTCTATGGCGTTGCAAATCACAGGTGTCTTCTCAAGTTCACTGGCAATGAGGAAGAAATCAATCTTCTGGGAGACGGGTCTGAGGCACCTGAGTTTGGTGAGTGGTCATGGATGTCACCAGATCAAATAATTGAGAATGTCAGTAGACCTTTCTATTCTTTACTAGTTCAGACGAAAACAAGTATAGTATTTTGGTAGACTTATTTTTTATTCTTTTGGTGGCCTCCATTGCTTGCAGGTTGTGGATTTCAAAATACCTGTTTACAAGGAAGTTTTTTCGGCGTTCACTCCTCATCTTCAATAATACTATATTGGAACTGTTTGCAGCGCTGCTAAACAAGGTGATAATTGATTCACTGAATCATGACATTTCAAAGTATGTATAGGATATCACACGTCATTTGATGACATAATATGCTTGTGATTGATGAAAAGAAATAAAACAAAATAAAGTTCTTAGCATCTAATTATACCTATTTTTGCTTTACCTCTCATTTTGTGGAAATATCTGTCATTTTAGTGACAATCACTGTTGTTATGGCACAAGGAATAGCTGGTCTTGGTCCAGTACACCGCTCTTTAGTTAGATACAACTGCAGTAACCTTTTCTCTTCCTTTTCATCTTTGGCAAAAAATGTCTTTTTAAGAAGTAATTTTGAGACAACTGAATATTTGGCTTCAAATTAAGCAATCTTCACCATCAACTTTACTGGCTCTAAAAAATTTAAGTAATCCAGCATGCCACAGCAGAGAATAACCAGAAGTACTGAAGTAGTCATTTAATAAAGAAAAAAGCTAGCTCTAGAAAAAAGGGGAACTTAATAAGGTTGAAATTACACTATTAATTTGAGTGAATTAGTATTCTGTTGGTGCATAACTGTAGACAGGAAATATGTGATTTCATGACAAGTAAGCATAATTAGAAGCTTATTGATGAAGACATTACAAAAAACTTGCTTAGTTCAATGTTAAGGCTTTTTGGAACTGAGGTGTTGTGTTATCTGATAAGCAATTATTTGCAAAATCACGGGCAATATTGCCTAGAAGAACTAATGTTCTGTGTTTAACAAGGTCCTTTGATGACCGAATGTGGAATGACACATCCAATCTCAATTTTTGAATTTTGATATTAGCCGTGTGACGTAGTTTCTGCAACAAACACAAAAATAGTTGGCACAATGAGCCATTAAAAAACACAGTTCTCTGAACTTTACAATACATACAGAAATATTCAAGTACCAGGAACTGCTATAATTCATGTTGTCTAACATCATCGAGAATAAATTAGCTTACAAAAATGCTCTAAGGCACAAAAAACAGTCAATATGCCAGACAGTTCATAACTGTAAGCAGCTTGCCACTAGCTCCTCGGATAAAGCAATTAGCAACTCTACCAAACTACATACATGCCATGTTTAATCTTGAGCTTCATATCCAGCTGCACAAACAATACAATCTCAGCATGCAACGATTAAGTACTATTATCAAGGATATTATTTATATGATCTGCAACGATATTTGCCACTATCTCTGGTGAAAACCTCCGCATCATGTCCTCTCTTGCCTTCCTCCCTTTGGCCTTGGCTTCCTCAACATTACTTACCACAAGCCTCATTAGAGCTCGCAGCTTCTCAATAGATGGTTCAGCCCAAAAATGCCCTTTAAATGGCCCTTCTGTTACTTCACTCATTCTGTCAATTGGCAATGGGTAGCTGTTCTCCTCTGTCAAATATTCTGTCGGTCCAGACCAATTCGTTGCAATGACCGGTAAAGACATTGCCATGGCTTCCACATGCGGCCTCCCCCACCCTTCCCCTCTTGATGGAAGAACAAATGCACTTGCTGCCTTGTACATTCGAGGCAAATCGGTTTGAGGAATGTGGGTGTCGATTACATATATTGGAGCCCAGCCATCAACTGGTTTTTCTATATTGGAATCCCCTACAAAGTTTACAATCTTGTTACCAAAATCTGTATCTGAGTGATACGGATTCGTTAGCAAATACAGAGCAACTCCATCAACCTTCGAAAATTCTTGCAAGTATGCCTTCAACAATACATCCCACCCTTTCCTATACTCCCATTTAAATACACTCAAGAACACAAACTCCTTTGAACTCAAATTCGGGTTTCTTATACCTAAAACCGGTATTGCTACCGAGGCAAGATCTAATGGCTCATACTCGAGGGGATCAAAGAAATTAACATCAACAGGCTGAACAATCTTTACAACTTTAGATGGATCAACCCCACTTTGTACAAATGTAGATACATGAAAATCAGTAGGAACCCAAACAAAATCCATGCGATTACATCGCTCTACGTGTTTAGGAGTCAGTCTATCAGTCTCAAACATGGTTCTACCGATTACCGACATGGAATTTCCATAACCAGTTGGCGGACAAGGAAGAGTTTGAAACAACGGCGGGTACCAAGCACCCGGCTCACTATGGCAAATGACAACAGTTTCATTCATGCTACATTCTGTCTTATAAAGCTCAATTGCCAAATTCCTCGTATGTCTAGGCAAGCCCTCCCAGAACTGCAAAGATTCTAGATCACCATGTTGTTCAATAGCCAATTTAAATCTAGGGTTCTTTACATGTTCATGAAGTGCTAAAATATAAGACCAAGATTCTGAGCTATACCCACCACCAGAAAGAAACGGAGCCATCCATAGAACACAATATGATGGCTTAGAAATGGGATTTGGCCTTTGGGATTGGTGAAAAAACCCAAAAATTGATTGAAAAAATGTGGGGTTTGAGGCCAGGGTTGATTTCAGGAGTTGGATTTTGTAGTAGTTTGTTTTGGTGAAGAAACTGAAAGAAATTGCTAGCAAGAGAATTAGAATCGATGAAGAATAGAGTATCAAAGATTTCAGCTTTGACGTAAAGAAGCGAGATTGATTACGCTGCATAATGTTTCTGCTTTGCTGTAGGTTTTCATGGGCATTCATGATGATAACGAACTGAGAGACTGCGGTTCAATTCAAATGTATAGTAAAGCAATTTACGTACAAAATTTGAACAAACAAAACAAAGACAAAAGCTTGAAGAAAGAGATGGAGAAAGAAAGAATACCAGAAACTGAAAAGAATTGGCTGGAGCCGAGGTTTCAGGATTGAAGAAAATGCTACAACACTCGAGAGTCGAGAAGAAACAGAAAGAAACTCCAGGGTCCATTAAATAATACCTTGTTACCCACCATTTAAGAAATAAATTATTTTAAATGAATAACTACTAAGCATTAAGATTACTTAATTTTTTTTTTTACTTGAATACCATTGTAATAATCTCGCTTGCTTGAATCCATAGAATTACAACATTGAGATAGATAATATATATGCATTACCGCATGCCGTTTTAAGGACTCGCCACTTCACCTTCCCATAAAGGCAAAATGAAGAAATAGTTTAAGCAACTTAATTCGGCCAAAAGAGAAAAAGCTAAGCCTTCGGAGAGAATTTTGGGGTAGCTTTTGTTTGCCTGCGTTTATGCACGCAGACCGGACAAGAGTTAGGTCTTTGTTTTTCAAAAACCCAAACACATCTACATACTCCGGCTAGCTATAACACGTGAAAATACAACTCATACATGATGGCATGCGAAAAAGAGGAGCTAGCTATGGACAAATTAAGATGTCACATTGAGACACCCTTTCTTTGTGATAAAATTGAAGCAGGGCATTCTTAATACTGTGAACACAACTCACTTATCTTGTAAGGACCCCAGTCCACAGCATCACCAACTGAATTTGGTCCCTGGCATTATTGATCCACCTCCTTGCCACCCATTCGGACCATACAAGAGATCCTTTCTTTGATTTCAAACTCAATTTTTATCACTTAGAGAATTTCTCACAATGAAAAAAGAAATAAACAACATAAATCGGATAATATTATTCATCTTAATTATATATGATTAAAATACAATCATCACTGAACATTATATTATTGGCATGATATACACAATCTTGTATCATTATACTTTATATAACACATTTGATATAGACATGCACGATATCCATTGAGATAATGTTGTAAAACATACTTTTATCCATGGAATAAGAACCTTTTACTTTCGATCAAAGCTTAACAAGGGATAAGATAATGTAGTACCTTTGTTCACAATAAATACAAGAAAAGTGAAGTGATGAAGACACAGATGGGATTTTTGTATGGATGGAGCATAAGCATATATATATTACAGGGTAAGGTTACGATACATTCAGTTATATCATACATTTTTTTTTAATTTTATTCTACTATTTTATTGTAATATTCAAAAGAAGAAACAAAAAAAAAAAAAAGAAGAAGAAAATTGATTGACATTCAAGCAAATCTTGGTTTTAATTGGATGCCACGTGAATTTCTGGAAAGTGGATGGATTGACAAGCTTTTCACATGGAGGTTGTGCAAGTTTAAAACTTCAAATTACTCGAGTCCACATATACAATACAACAGTAATAACTTTAATTTAGCATCACCCTGATGATACACATTTGCACTTATTATTTTTGAAAATGATCACACAAAGTATGTGCTGAGTGGGGAGAGCTTTAGACAGAAATCACTTATTGTAGCAGCCTTTACATTTTGGAGCAGAACCGGCTCAAGCTTGCTTCGATTGATCCATGAGGTTCATCTGTTGGTAAATACACATCATCTTCAAACTGCAAAAATTCAGCATATTACTCGTCTTTAGTTGTTCCATTTGTACAAATTTACAAGCATAGGATGATTTTTCATCTTGAAATGACCTAGGTTCGCGTTTACTTCTGTATTTCAGTTGCTAAATTTTGGTTTTGGGAGACTTTCAAGGAGAGAGTCCTACCTTCACTATGAAGTCCTTATCCTTGCTTGTTAAATTAACAGGCAAGAAATGGAGATTTGGCATTTTTAGTTGGACCAATGATATGTCATGAAACCTGAAACCATAAAAATCAAGAATCAGTCTTGAAAACATGTGTCTAAACTGTTTAAAATGCTTGATGATTTTTCTGTGCACGAGTGAGTGAGAGTGAGACCTGCTGAGGACAGCCTTTGCCATTTGATAAAGCGTGCTCTGGACTGATGGGCTGTATACTCCCTCTTTTGGGGAACCAAAGAAGGTGTCCATCAAAACTTTTTTGGCATCCAGGTATCTCTCAGTGAAGTAAAGTGGCTTCTGAGGTAGGCCAAAGATGGATTCATAAGAATACCTGCATCCACATTCATGTTACAAACATGTCTCTTGTCCTCTGTAACTTGGGAAAATTTAGTTGGGAATCAATATTACTGGTACTAAACTTAAAAACAAAGAAAACCATCTGATTCTTTCTGTTTCCTTACATCATAGTTGACAAGATAATACACATATATATTGTACCTCCATGAACCAGTGACATCTGTCGCCAGTATCCTTTCTCGAGTATCAGGCAGAGCTGTGTATTTGTCCCTAATAAACCCTTCAAAACCTGACTGTTCATGGCATAGATTCCAAAGTCAATAAACTTCACAACTTCGATAATACTTGAAACATCACAGGCAAAGGACACAGTGCATAACAGAAAACTGATTACAAAGTCCAAAATACACCTTGATATTACAATTAACAAGACAACTGACAGATATCATGTTCTAAATTCTGCCTACAAGGTTTTATGCAAGTAATAGAAGGGCATTGATACCCAATTATAGACATGACAAGCAGTGAGAGGGTCGCCTGGAGCAATGGTGTGTTAAGGGACTAGGCACAAATAGGAAATAGAAGACTTTGCTTTAGTACAAAATGTCCCCAAAGCTCCCCCAAGTCAGATCCCATTTCGGAAAATACTAGATTCCTAATGAAAAAGGAGGTTCTTAACCTTTAGTGTATGCAAAAAATTCTACCTATTGATGATTACACATTGGCAGTAAGTAGATGATCAACTCAAATGTGACTTCCCATGTTTGTGATTATGTTCATGAGTGACAATGATTGCTCCCCAAATGTTTATCTGACACAATATAGTTTGGCATAGGTGGAAGCAATAACATCTGTATTCCATAATCCTCATTTCCTCAATGTTTTAGTCCACCTTTAGGAATCAAATTAGCATTACACAGGAAAACAAAGACCCACACTCTTATGACTTGCAACAACCTCAGAGCTGTTTGAGATTATGTGGAATATTAAAGAGAAATAAGTTTGCCTTGGTTGTTTTTAGCAAAGCCAGTCCTTCAACACCCGAAGTCATCTGCAGAGCTCCAGACTTCTGTACTATGACCTCTGTTGTATGCTTCTCAGATCCAAGTTTGAAACCTTCAGAACAGAATACAAAAGATTAATAAAAATCATAACTTGTTACATACATAGCTACCATTTCGGCATTAAAATTGAGTGTGAGAAAGATGAACTCAACTGTTATATCAAAAGCCACAGATATGTAACTTAAGGACAAGTTAAGGGCAGTCATACTTTTTCCAATTTCATTATTAAAAATGTGTCTATATTTCATACTTTTTTCGGAAAAAAAATGAAAGCTATATTATCCAGAAAAAAGAATAATAATAAGGCTGAACAATAGGTCTAATTATTTTCCTTATTATCAAATACATCATCAGCTGTCATTGGAATCAAAAAAGTAATTTATTACTCTGCCTTATTATCAAATCAAAAAGTAAACTATTACTATGTAATTCTCTTCATTTTAAAGATTTTAAACAACTAACCATGTTCATGAGGTTGCCCGTCAATGTACACACGCTCCCATGGCTTTTCCACTATCCTTACAATGGCACTAGTAACCTATAGAAAGAAAAAACAATGTTAAATCAATCGACAAATACCTTTAGTAGCAAGGTACATATGCATTATGCGGTAACAATACAGCACATACCAACTAGGATCATTGAGGATTTCATTAAGGCTCTTCACCAAATTAAGCAACATAGGATCATTATATTCAATGAGACATGAACATAAAAAGACCCATCCGATCTGTAATTAGAGTCAGTTTTAAGTGCTTTGGGTACTGTTAAAAGCAAGTCAATAGTATTTTTGTATATATTTTTCTGTACTGCTATTCTAAACGTTTACCTGTTTCTTTGACAGTCTTTGCCTGAAACCAAAGTCATATATGTTTTCTGGAAACCGTTTGATATTTGCTTTACCAAAACCACCTTTCGGATCAGGAAAAATCACTTAAGCTTTCGTACAGATAAATACCCGATGTATGCTTTTCAAAAAAGAAATTTTAAGTAGACCATCTACAAAAGTTCTCTTTACTCCTAAAGGCACTGTCAATAGCGGACGTGATTTCGCTAGAAACAAAAGTGTTTTTGCTCAAAATCGAGTTATACAAAAAGACATTCGCAAAAGCACCTTACCTGGCGATAAAAGGACGTGAAGTGCTTGGCCAGCAGAACGGCAAACTCCTCCACTGAAAGTTGCTCTTTACATTCCTTCGCTTTAGCATAAACCTACAAAACCAGATTTCACAAATAACAACATCAAAATTGCAAGTTTCTTCGAATCGATGAAAATAGAAATAAAGACCGAAGCTTTTGTACAGTATTCTTCATCGTATCAGTGGCGACGATATCGGAGTTATCGTCGCGAGTGTAGGCGTTGATGCAATCGGAGAGCAAGCTGATGCTGACGTTCCATTCGACCATAAAATGGCAGCCTTCTTTGCTTCTCCAAACCCTAGCAACTCTCACTCGAGCTTTGCCGTGTCGCTGCTCGAAATTGAATCCTTCTATTTCTTTAGCCATTTCTGGTTTTGCTTTCGCAGAGATGCAAGGGAAGACAACAGAGGTGGTTTGGCTTTTTAATGCGCAAGTTCTGCAATTTTTTAAGTGCAATCCAACGAGGCTACGCAATATTTTTCTTCTGTGCTTCACTTCACTCTCTATCGATGCGCGTGCGTGGGAGGAAACTTGGATGCTGTTTACAATCCTTAATTAATTTAGACTTGCCCTCCCTAATCATTCATCCGTTTAGATGCGCGAGTGACCTGCATTTGCGTGAGTGAGCGTTGGAAAGCACTTAATGACGTGGACGTAGTTACTACGGATAGCAACGTGAGATTTTATCCGCATAACCAAATCAGCCCAGCCCACAGATTGACACATAGTCCCAGACGGAGAGCCGGCCGCAGATTTTCTATTACTACACCGCTTGACATGTTATGATTTACCGGACAGAAGATCAGACAAGGGCATTTCGCACAGAGGCATGCTCTGGTGCCAGCCGAGAAGTTGAAGTTGTTGATGATGGGAAGAAACGAGGGTAAGATGGTTACTTATAAACCCGGTTATCTAATAGCCGTTGTTTCGTTTGGAAGAAGAGAGACAGTGGCACATTTTCTCTTTCTCGGATTCATGGCTGGATCAAAGTCTCGGCTAAAACCCACAGTATCATGGCCTTATGGATTAAGTGCCCAATAAAGTCAATACCGTAACAGTTTTGGCAAGATCAGTGCCGGGTATTGACCATTTTCTTTCGTGTATAAGTAAATAATTTGAAAGTCCACGAGGTAGCTGATGCACGGTGAGGTGGAGACGGGCTTTCATCATCTTCTTTCAGGTTGACGAAATTGATAACCCTTAAGATCAGGTGTTTATTCAGTATTTAAAAGAATTACAAAATTATTTTTCCTTTTGTTCTCCAAATACAAGAGAATTTTTTTGGGTTTTTTTTTTTTAAAAAAAATGATTTAATTTTTAATTTATTTTATATTTATAATCTAAATAATTAGTGTTATATATTTGAGATTAAATATTTATTATTTTAATTTTATATTTATATTTTTTAAAAAAAGTATTTTTTATTTTTTTAAAAAATATTCATCTAAATTTTAATAAAATATTTGATATAATAATAAAAAATATGGAAGTAAAATAATAATTAAGGTTAAATTTAATTTTAAATATAAAATATTATTTATTTGAATTATAAATATAAAATAATTTAAAAATTATATCAAGTTTCGTCGAAACCCCAAATTTCTGGTACTTTTTCGCCGTGTCCGCGAAGTCAAATCCGCCCCTCTTTCTTTCTTTTTTACCTTACTTTCCCCATCATTCCAGTATCGTGACGTGTCGAAATACGATTGGTCGGAAACGTTTCTAACCGAACCGGACCGTGAACAAGTAAACGCGTTTGGATGACAACGCAAACTGTTGCCCCGCCCTGCTATTGTTTACTGTATCGAGAAAGAGAAGATCCAAAACTCAAAGAAAGTCTAAACCTCTGAATTTCTACAGAAGTTCGAAGGAAGAAGACAATGAAGAGAGTGTTCGGCGCCAAGAAAGACAAGGAACCTCCTCCGTCCGTGCAAGACGCCTCTGATCGGGTGAGGAACTTATCTTTGTTTTCGATTTCAACTTGTCGATTGATTTTTGAAGTTAGAGCTTTTTTTTTCTTATCGTTGAATTGCAGATTAGAGTGTTAGATCATGTGATTTCGTACTTGATTTTTCATCGAGTTTGGTTGATGTGCGAAAAAAAACCCATTTAATTTGTTATTATGGACTATTTGTTTTTCAAAATTTATGATTTTCTTTATTGATTGCTGAATTTGGGTTAATTTTTTTGTTCCCAGATTAATAAAAGAGGTGAAAATGTGGATCAGAAGATCAAAAGTCTGGATGCTGAACTCAGCAGATATAAAGAACAGATAAAAAAAACACGACCTGGTCCTGCTCAAGAGGCTATTAAAGCTAGAGCCATGAGGGTTCTCAAACAAAAGCGAATGTAGGTGCTTCTTCTTTTAAGTGATTGAATTTTATGCAATTTTACAGACATTTTGTTGGCATTCCAACTATGCATTTTGATTCATTTCCTGTAATTTCAGCTAAACATATATTTTGGTAGTGGGTAGTTTTTGTAACTAATATCCATTGCACCTCTATGTCATGTTAGTTTATACAACTTTTAACCAAGCTATGTTAGTGCATAAGATTAGTTTAATTCCTATTGCTATACTACAATGTCACTTTTTCTTTTCATTTGTGCGGTTGTTTCAGTGATTTGAAGGTTTGGTAAGTGATTTGATGGAGTACGATCATCTACATATTTAGCTTGTGATGAAATTAGTTGATTGAAAGTTTCATCTTAAAATTCTAGGTTGTTAGCTGAACTTCGTACAACATTTTTCATTTTGAGTACCAGATTTCTGGGTAAAGAGAAAAAGAATTCTACAGAACTGATGTTTGTTTAATTTGAAATCAAATTTATCATTCATATGGATAACATTGTTTACCTTGTTGAATGGATTATATTTACTCAAAAGCTTGAGACAATAAGAGGATACTACATAAAATATTCTTAATGTTTGTTTTGCTTCAATGAATTTTTTCATTTCGATATGCTTTGATACAGGTACGAAGGTCAGCGTGATATGCTCTACAATCAGACCTTCAACCTTGATCAAGTTGCATTTGCTTCTGAGGGTATTAAAGATGCTCAACAAACTGTATGTCCTATAATGCTTAATTCTTTTTCTTGGTAACTTTTATTTTCATAAATTTGCTACTAAAGAGTTCTGTGGTCCATTTATATGTTGGACTGCCCTGACCCTAAAATTCATGATCATTAACTATAAATATAAATTTTTATCATGAGTTAGATTCAAAATCTTAAAGATTGTGTACTTTTATTGGGGGGCTTGGACATGGAATTTGCTAATGGTTGATCATGTCAGACCTGTTTTCCAAACTAATTTAAGTGGAAAATTATGGCTATCGAAATTAAACACATTTAACATCCATGATTTCTTTTATCTTGTATGGAGTTTCATAATTTGCATGTTCATGTCATCCATAATCAAATTAGGGTGGAAATTAAGTGACTAGTGTTAGTTTTCTGCCAACTATTGAAGAGTCCTCAATGTTACATGAAGTATGGTTGTATCAGGGCCTCATATATTTACCTTAAATATTTGTTTGTCGTGGTAGTGCCCAAAGGGGCACAGTTCAGGGCAGTCCAGGCAAAGCTTTATGTGTACCCTGATTGGAAGCCATCAGGGCCTCATATAATGAAAAATACTAAAAACATTATGTGTGTAATTATGTCCCAGGTTTTCTTATACTTGTTCCAAGATGTTTTTAGAGATAGGATGCTATCGAGGCGCTATAGGGAGCCATCTATTAATTATTACCTGTCTGATATTTTTTGTCCTTCTTGATGTCAGGTGTGTGTAATTATGTCCCAGTTTTCTTATACTTGTTCCAAGATGTTTATAGAGACAGGATGCTATCGAGGCACTATAGGGAGCCATATATTAATTATTACCTGTCTGTTATTTTTTGTCCTTCTAGATGTCAGCTTTGAAAAGTGCCAACAAGGAGTTGAAAGGAATGATGAAAACTGTGAAGATTCAAGACATAGATGTACGTGATTTCTTGAAATTTTACTTGTCCCTGTTTTAAAATGGAATATTTTAGGAACTTATGGTGTTGAACTGTTAGTTTCTGTTATCCATATAGAACTTGCAAGATGAGATGATGGACCTGATGGATGTGAGCCACGAAATTCAAGAGACCCTCGGTCGAAGTTATAATGTACCTGATGACATTGATGAGGATGAACTCATGGGTGGTAAGCTTAGATAATATCTAAAAGCTATATAACCTTCACTGGATGCCTTTTTCATAAATTATAGATTTCTTTAGATAGTTTATTTTATTGTACATCTTTCTTTTTTTTTTTTTTCCTTTTATTGCCGTTTTGAAGAAATAAATAGTTCAAACACTTTATTTTAGTATCTCTGATACTCTAGTGTATAGTTAATTTCTGAGTAATGGTTAAATATTTTGAAATGCTGTTCTTCTAGGAAACAGGTAAGATGAAACAGCCTTGTGCATGCCATGTTGTAAATTTTTATCAGTATTGTAACTATCTTGCTGTCACAATGATATGCAGTCTTATTCAAGAGCACTGACACATTGCTACTGACCCTTCTCTTAAGGGAAACAGACCCTTAATGCATTTTAAGTGGAGGAAAATGTTTCTGTGTGCTTACATACCATGTACAATGTACTAACTGACTTTTTGATGCAGAACTTGATGCTCTGGAAGCAGACATGGGAATGGAAGATGAAGCTGGAGTCCCCTCCTATCTCCAACCCGACAATGAACCTGACCTGGAATCGGAGCTCAACTTGCCTGCAGCACCTATGGGGCATGCAGCTGCACCACCTGGCAGATCCAATGCACAGGTAATGTGTAATCTACGGCGTTATCTTTTCAGACAGTTACTGGTTAATACATGAAAATTGATAGCTTGTCATAAGAGAGATCCACTGGCTAAAAATATGGTTTACTCTGGTTGAAGTGACTGATGCCTTTTATTTATAATTTTTTTCTCACATTACAGGGAACTGATGTGATCACTGCTTCTACATATTACTAAAGTTAATGCATTTAATTTTGTATTTCAGATGGAGTTTTTTCCTTTTTTCTTTCTAAGACACTTTAGTAAACTTTTCAATTTGATATCTCTCTTAGTTGCTCCTAATCTTAATTTCTCTAATCAGTAAAATTTCACTTTTGCTTTTCTTTGCCTCTTGTAATTTTGGCGATCTTGTGAGAATGTCTTGTTCATGAATTCACCTAAATGGTGGAACAGTGTATTGGAGATTGGTTGAGAATCTTGCTTCAGAAGTTTTTCTGGGCACAAGTATACTATTTTATATGTTGTTCACCACTTTTTACCTCACAAAACATTTCTTCTGTAACTTTAATGCTTGACAGGCTGAGGATGAACTGGGTTTACCTGCTGTCCCTCGGGCGTCCATCCGTGGTTAGGAGTTTACTTGTTCTGTTTGTTCATTTATGTATCTGGAAGAATCCGATGGAGTTTGGCACTGTAAACTTATTGTGTAGAACACACTTTTATCAATGCAGTGATTTAACAGATACATTAGTGTTGGCATTCTTCGATTAATGGTAGGGTTTCATTAAAGACCGTTATACTTTGTAAAGAAAACTGCTAAAAACAGAAAGAAAAACGGAAACAAATGTATAATATTATTGTTTGTTAATGGGAATTACCTTTGTAGGCTAGGGCATGCTGGTGCTGCGCAAGTTTTATTCTATTCTGTCTGTGTAGTGTTTAATGGATATCGAAATGTGCTTTTTTTTTGTGTGCAAATTAGAATCTTTATTGCATTATTTGTTACAGTTTCAAATCTGTTTTACCCCTACTCAAGCAAGCATCCTTGTTTCTTCAGGTTAAATTCTCTCTTAACTTTTTATTCCCAATTATTAGTTATTATGGAATGAATTAGACTAGCTGTCTTAAGTGGATAGATAGTTAATAAATATTAGTTACCAAATAAAATTAAGAATTTATCATACATTTGAGGGTTGTTTTGACTATATGGTCCAATATTTAAGTCCATTTGTAATTATAGCTTACTTCAGAATTTCTTCTTAATTTTATTCAAAATGAGGTCTCTTAAATAAAAATATATTTTACTCATAAATTGTGAATTTACTTAATAAAATTGTGAATTTTACTTAATAAATTATGAATTTATCGGATAAATTGTTATTTTACTCTACAAATTAACAATTTTACTCAACAAATTATAATTTACTTAGAAAAATTGTGCATTTTCAACCAATCACAGATTGCAGAATGATAATCGAATTCTAAGATAAGCACTCTTTCAAAAGGGTAAGGCTGCTAGGAAATCCCTTGATTTCAGTAGAATCATACTTAAAAAAGACTTCCGAGATAAAAATCTCCCATCATAGTTCACTTAAATGCTGAAAAATGCATCTTCCCGGGTTTATTTGCGAGTACAACAGTAGAAATAGACAAAGATTGTCATTTTACACTGGCAGGTAAAAATTAGATCCACGAACATCAAACGTCGGCTGCAGCAAGGCATTTACAATCTACAACTGAGTAAATCGCAGATAAGTTTAGACATACATGATGCCGCATTGGCTGGATTTCATTTGGTAAGTTCCGCCGGCATGCAGAGTAAGAGTCGTATTTGTTAAAAGCATCAAAAACTACGGTTTATATAACCTTTGGATATCAATTGAGATTAAGTTTTGCCATGTCTAGCATCTGCCAAGTAAGCTCTGATTGAGATGCTTCAGTAGAGGAATTAGACCCAAGATACGGTTTCACCTGGCTTCTCGAGTATGTTGCTAGACCCATTTTCAATCTCTCAGCTTCTTTCGTCAGAGACTGATACTGACCTGTAACAAAGGCATGGATATAATAATGCAAGTAATAGACTAAAGAAATAAAGCATATTTCTAAAAGAGATGCTATCTAGAGAACAAAAAAGGACACGATTCTTTTATCTAAAAAATCTTGCAGTTATGAAAGTGATGATGCAGGACCTTGAGTTTGACAGTAATTGACGCCTTCCAAGGGGTGTTAAAAAGAATGAAAATAACATAAACCCTGTCATGTAAATGCCTGCATAATTTCTTACCCTATGTAGATGAGACTATCTAGAACAAACCACATTGAGAAATCAAGTTAAACAAGTAGAATGATTTCTTTTTTAGCCACAGGGAAAAGATTTCGGCAGGAAGGAGATAATGGCAACTTAATCTTCAGCCTGATATTCATTGACCTTAATGGATGGAGGCCACCTTACTACATGGGTGCTTGTCACAACTTGGATTAAAGTACCAAGGACAAATACAAGCCACTCATCCAACCATTAAGTTGTTACACTTGTTAAATATTGGACAAATACTCTTTTATCAACCACTAAATATGCTTGTTCCTCTTGTATTTCCCAGATAAAATCTTGTGAGCAATTTATATTTGACAAGTTTTGAATCACTTCATCTTACAACTTATCATTCCACAAACTTATTTTAACTGAATTTCGAAGTTTTGAAATTAATCCCAGTGTTTCTTGTAACAAAAATTTCACTTCCAAAGATATATTTTATATACATTGGGAATCTTTAGCTCTTACTTTGGTCTTGTTTTAGCACACTATTTAACGGAAACTCCATCTTAATTTGAAAATTTTCTTAAAGCAAGAGTTGATTTCTTTTAGCCATGTGCAAAATGAAAAGAGAACAAACACACTAGATTAGAGCACAAGTCCTCAACACTGATTTTCAGAAACCTCAAGACCCGACAAAAATAACAAACTCACCCTCCATGATCAATTTTTCCTGCTGTAGTCTGGTCATCTGCCGCTTTAATTTGCTGTTCTCCACAGACAAAGAGGCATGTTGCTGAAGCAGCAAGGCAAATCTGACTTCCAATTCTGACTGTAAAGTCTGAGGAAAAAGATCAAGCCCGCTCAATATTTTCTTGCATCAATAAAAAAAAATCTTACCAAAAGATTAGCAGAAAAACTCATCTTTGAACTTATCTTTTTTTTTTTTTCTTTTTTCTTTTTTTTTTTATATCGGTGGGATCCATAAGCTACAACTGAAGGAAAATCAATGGTCAATAGGTTCTTAAACTTCACCCAACAGCGGCATTGCAAACATATGGATACCAACTGCAGGAATGGGCCTAATTTATTTAAATGTTGAATCCTGGAATTTCAGTACAAGGGCAGGGCTATGAAGCAAAGAAGCTATGTTCTAAGCAAATGGCCACCCACACATTTTATGCTGAGTTACATGAAGTAATAAAATTTTGAATAATAATAATAATAATACACAAATGATTTATTATATTAGTAATCAGCATGCTATTTGTTCACCACCCCAGTAAAGACAGATCTCTATGTATATTCGATAAAGATGCACAAGCAATATAATCTGAAACTATCATATAGATTACCTGAAAAACATTAACAGTTCTTTCCAGTTCAGCAATATACTGGAGTTTACGAACCCTTGAGCGTTGCCCGGAGTGTCTGTGAACCAGTCATCAAAATCTGTCATCTACATACCAGCATATATGGCTCAAGGTAACAAATGAGAACGTATGAGCTAGTATCATATGCCATGCAAGGAATGCAATTTTGTTTCATGTAAAAATTCGTGGATATATGAATTTGAAGTATATCATACTATTATAAGATGAAAATATGATGCTCAATGTGCAAGTTCATAATATGAGCAATGACTATACTGAATTATTCAGTATGCCCTTTGCCATCTATAAGCCCAACAACACAAGGTCTTCCAATATTTGAGGCCAAACAAAAGCTAAAATACTATAATAATGCAATTACAAGCTAAGTAGCAGCAAATTTTTACTGTAGCACTTCACCCAAAAATAATTACAAGCAATTCATGAGGTATTTGTGGAGGGAAGGAGGGTAATTTCTATTCAAACTGAACCTAGTTAAACACGTAAATGACACTAGCTTTGGAAAATCATAATAAATCGTGTATGCCTGAGAAACAAGGCTTAAAATTTGTCAACATGATCATGTCAATAGCTTTTTTCTTTTTTTCTTTTCAAAACAAAAAATAATAATAATAAAAGAGAAAACCAACAAACAATTTTATAAATTGCAGTTCATATAAGATGATAAGTTCTGTAGTAAATAAATTTGACAAGTAAACAGGGAACCTCAGCTTCAAACCTTTTTGCCATATTTGCCTCTGCATTGTGATCGCTGGTCGAAGTATAAGCATCTCCTTTCAAATCAGAGTGAGTAATCCCAGAAATGCAAAGACTCTCATCCACATACTGCAAAGGGTTCTCAAGAACAGATTCTGATAATGCTGAAACTATGGCATTCTCTGTAAAGGTCATATTACCCCTTTTCCTAGGAGAGTTAGGACTGTATAGACAAGCTGACTCCAATCCACTACAAGTTTCATTCCCAACTGAATTTTTGTCATTGTTGAGGGGATTCAAATCTGAAAAAGTGTCCACAAGACTATCCAATAGGGTGACTGAATCGCTTGCAGATCGGCAATGGAAAATTCCCACTGAATTTGCATCAGGGTCGCTCAGCAAATTATCCAACCATGCTGGTTGGTCCTCTAAGATGGAGCTTTGGGATATAGATTTATGGTGTCGCGGGTACGATTCAGTAGGTAGAGGTGGAGATATTGGGTCATGAATTGGGCGAGAGATGGGTTTCTTTTGAAATGGACAACGAGGTGGAAGGTGAGCCTGCCGTGACATGGTGAACTAAAGGGTGTGGCAGAGTTTCTTACTGATATCCATTGACACAGAAGCTTTTATTTCTGTTAAAAGAAAAGAACACAGCATGTTCCGTCATTTGGTAGCTTAGTGCCATTCTACTCCCAGCATCCTAACCAACCTTATTACAGCAAAACTTTGCAATAATAAAAAGTATAAAAATGTAAAAAAATAAATAAGATATGAAAATCAGACCAGATGGCAAATGAAATGCTTTGTGTATAACAGGTTTTAAGGAAATTTCTCCTAAACAATATTTGTAAAAAAAAAAAGAAAAAAATTATGCAGCTATGCAATAGATAACAAAAATCCTGATTATAGATGCAAAGCAGTAAAAAAAAAAACGTAATTAAGCAAAAAAAATCATAAATCAGTGATACAGATAAAAGAAGGTTCTTTAGAACCTTAAATTGAGACTAAAATCCTTCTTTGCTGAAACAGTTCTCTTTATATGATAACTACTTTTTTTTTTTTTTTCTTTTCCCACTTTTCCCTTCTCATATTGCTCCTAGCATTAACAAAACCTAGAAATCTTGCTGAAGTTTGGGTTTTCTTTTCTCTCTCTCTCTCTTTTATTTTTTCCTTTTGCATAACAACTCAAAAATGAATTTTCACTCTTTCACTCACTTTCTTGGTAAGCAAACAGGTTATAAACAAGCAAATCTGTCACACTAAGAGAACGTACCCAAATATCTATTTAGTCTTAACTGGCTCTTTCTCATATGAAGAAGAAGCTACATTCATCATTAAGTAGACAGAACAAATTGAGAAATCAAAAGAAAAAAAAATGTATAATTAATGCAACAGTGACATTTAAACACTGAGATTTACATTTTATCATAAACAAAAACTAATATAAAACCAAAATTTAACCAAAAAAAAAAAAAACAAAACATGAAAGCTTCAAATGAAAAACCCAAAATCAAAAACTTCATTAAAGATAAAGAATAAAAATATAAACTTGAACGAGGTTACCTTAATATCCTTCCCGGTTCAATATCTTCTTAAACACAGTCACACAGAAATAGAAAGAGAAACAAGAAATGAGAGAGATAAAAGAGAGGGTGAAGGATAGCTACGTGCTCCTCCAATCTCCTTTGCAAATAGAAACCCAATCGACGAAAATAACAATAATAATAATAATAATAATTCTCTCTCTCAGACTCATTAAAGACTACTTCGATACTAATAGTATCATGTTGCTAACAGTATCACTACTCAGATTGTACGGAGACTCGACCGCCTTGCCTCCTAATTTTTGTTTTTCAGTTGTAATTATTATTATTATTATTATTATTAATAAAAAGATAATTATCGTTTTAGGTGTTTTTTTTTTTTTTTTATGTATTATATAATCATGTGACCTGGAATTCTAATGTTACTGGCTATGACTTACCACTTGGTTAAATTGTGTGTGTTTTTTTTTTTTTTAAAATTAAGGCAAATTTGAATTATATATTTTTATTAAAAATAACAATCACAAATTTATTTTAATATTTTATGTATGACTAATGATTTTATTATTGAGAAATAACTTTCATTAATTTTTATAAAATATATTTTTACGTTTTATTTTTATGAATACTTAAAAAATATTTTTAAAAAATTAAATAAAATAATTTAATTATATTAATATAATAATGTAATAAAATTATTTAATAAAAAATAAAAATATATATAAATTAATAATTTTTTAAAATTTTTTTATAAATTTATATTTTTTTAATTAAATAATCGTATTTAAGATTATTCTTTACAAGATTTTGTCATTTAAAAATATTTTTTAATAAATATAAAATAATTAATAAGGTGGTGGAAGATTCGAAGTGAAAAAGTGGAGAGGCAACAAGTTGTAAATATTTTAATGTAATTTTTAAGGAAAGGAATTTTTGATTGGTGGGAGGAAGTTGAAAAATGGGAGCATCAATTTGATGAAACATCACGAATTGAAAGATAAGTTGATGGGTAACCCGACGCCCCCAATTTCCCATTTTTCTATTACCTATTTTTCCTTTGCAAGTTGTTTTATTATTATTATTATTATTATTATTATTATCTATTCTTTTTAATTTTAAAATAATAGTTACATTGAAGAAAAGGAATGCATTATTCTAACATATTCCAAAGGCATAATTAGGTATTGGCAGCAAATGTATCGGACGGTGGGGATTTATTTGTCAAGAATCCAAAATATCTTCAAGTTGGCATTGTTTTTTGGGTAATATATTTGTTCACTATTTAAAAGGAATTTTATGAAGCCACTCCCAAAAAGGCACAAGATGCCTTTCGATAATGAGACAATAATAATACCAAGTGATGAGGACGACTTCTGGGCTTAAACTGCCAAATCGAGAAGCCCAATTTTTTTAATGGGTTCCAATTCGGCCCAACCCATTAAATCCTAATCCTTTCGAGTAACCCATTCCCCAAAACCAAACTCACCTTCAATTTTTAAAACTAATTTTATATGTTGTGATATAAATTAAAAAAATTAAGAATTATCTATTAATATTTATTTTTAAATTAAAAATAAAAAAATAAAGAGAAAATCTTGATTTTATTCTAAGATTTTTTCTGTTTTTGTTTGATTTAGGTGACTGTTATTTATTAATTGTCTGTCTTTAGTTGACCTGAGATGGTAGGTTGATTATAAGTTGAGTGGGGGATTGATATAGGATCCGAGCAGGAAAGGTCTGCAAATCATTGTAATTTATATGTTCTGTCAGCTTTAGTATTGGTGCTGATGTCTTCGTTTGCCTACTTTTGCAGATACTTGACAGAGGTCAAATTTCAGGAGCCTGTAGTTGTGCATAACTACCCAAAAGGAATCAAAGCATTTTACATGAAGCTGAATGATGACCTGAAGACCGCGGCTGCTATGGATGTCCTTGTACCCAAGATGAGTAGCTGCTTCTCAACGTTTTAACAATTGCTTACCTTGTACTTTCTTCTAGAATGTCATTAGAATTGACATTCTAATGTTTTATAGCAGCACAGTTGTTACTGATCTATTCTATTGTAGGGTGGGGTAGTTAATTGGAGGAAGCCCAAGGGAAGAGCGTTGTGATGTTATCAAGAACAGTTATGGAAAATGATGCACATTGTGCTGCTGCTTATTGCCATTTTTTTTGGTTCTTTTGTTCTTTATGCACTTACGAGTTCCTTTAATGGGCAATTATGTTATGTCCAAAGATCTGTTGCATGATTTGTAAACTATTTTTTTTCCCTGGAATGGATTGCAGAATAATGGAGATGGGACTGCCTCTGGAGCCGTATGATTGGTAACTCGACCTGCGGCCCTTTGGAACAGTGAAAAACAGTGGCTTTGGTTCAGTGTTTGAACGGATGATTCATTTTGCCTCGGGTATCAACAACGTTAGAGATGTTATTCCCTTCCCCCGATATCGGCAGATCTCTGAACAACGTTAGTATTTTGGTTATCCTGGCTTATTCACTTATTTTAAACAAGTTGAACAACGAAATCAAAGCATTGAGTTAAGTGCATGATTTAACAATACATCTCAAGTTCTAGCTAGCCAGTACATTTTTCTTGAGTGGATGAAGAGATTCATTGTTGCTTTATAGAATTCAATTTAATTAATGCAGACCCTTCGTCCTAACTGTTACAATATTTGTGATTCTTTTAGAGAGTAACACAAATTTCCATTTCTACAAATTAATGTGACGTTCTCATTTTATATGATTTGATTGAAAGACTAAAGCCTATTTAAATTTCTTATGATCGATCATTTTACTCAGTTATAATTTAATGCCGATCACAATAAACCAACACGAAGTCGTGAACTTGTAATTATAACTGTTGTTTTCGAACTATTAATTAGGGCTGGAATTACAACGGGGGCCTTGAAGGGATATTGATCCCGAATCTTACATTTTTTTTTTTTTTTTCTGATTTTGAGTACACTTGTTAGCTTCAAGCTGAAAAGCCAAGTCTTGTGTATTATTACAGCAATCAATTATTGGTCGAATTCAGATGCAGGTACCATTGCATGTGATGGTTTACAAATCAGGAGGGACTTGACTTGAGTTTCACGAAATAGATCAAGGAAATGATATGGCTTTTCTTAAGTGAAGCAAGTTTAATTACTTCAAATGCATGCATGGAGGCCAGCTAAAAGGAAGTTTAAAAGATAATAATTCAATTTACGCTATCCTTCAACTTATACCCAACAATTTTTATGGGTGAGTGGGTCGCTAATTTTTGTAATTTTTAGTAGACAAATCAAATATTAAGGGAAATTATCATTCATAGAGTATAAATTTTGTATTCAAAATTATTACATTTTTGTGTAATTAATATTTCAATAATTAATAGAGGTATGCGCAGTGAGAATTTAGAATTTAGAGAAAGAGGTGCACTGAAACTAGCCATTTTTTTTTCCCCAGTTAAGATCTTTAGAATCCTTTAATTATTTTCTTATTGATTTATAAGCTCTTCTCCATTTGTTGTGATTCTGACACAAAGAAAGAAAAACCTGTCAGAGAAGGAACCATGTGAAATTTCTCGAAAATAGTGCTATGCCAACCTTTTACACGACCAAGTAATAAGTTCCCAGATTCTTTGAATCAGGAACAACACTATAAAAAATTCAATCGATTGTTCAGGAAGTTGCTCAATGCACCAGCTTCTGTGACAATGATAACATTGTTTTATATTTTCCTCGTACGAGGTTTGACGATGCTTTTCCATCCGTCTCGGACTGCCTATTATATAAATTCACGCATGCCATTGGAATAGCACGCTGCACTAAACTTCTATCTTCATTTCTCATCATGCACACAACAGATTATTCACTGATGAACCAGGAATTTGATCAACTTCCCAGAGAGTGGTTCTGGGAATATCAAGATATCTACCAATATCAAGGTTTTTGGTACTATGAAAAAGTTCCCAAAGGTATGTTAGCCTTTCAATCACACTTTGAAGCTCGTTCTGACGATGTTATCTTGGCTTCCTCCATGAAAACAGGAACCACATGGCTCAAGTCTCTCTGTGTATGCATTATGGAAAACAAAAGCAAAAATGGTGAAGATGATGATCTGTTAGTAAAAGATATTTCTCATAACCATATAAAAACCTTAGAATATGACGTTTACGGAGAAAATTTAGATTATCCTGATTTCTCAGGAATGCCATCTCCTAGAATTTTTCATACTCATTTGCCTTACAGTGCATTGCCAGATTCTATTAAGAACTCAGACTGTAAGATTGTTTACATAGCCCGAAACCCTAAGGACACTTTTGTGTCATTGTGGCATTTTTACAACAAACTTTCACGACAAAATCGAGAACCCTATCCTTTGGAAAAAGCTTACGATTTATTTTGTAAAGGGATTCATCTCTATGGACCGTATTTTGATCATGTTTTACAGTACTGGTCAGAAAGCTTGAAGATGCCGAACAGAATATTGTTTTTGAAGTATGAAGATCTTAAAAGAGATCCGACAGGACAAGTGAAAAGTCTAGCTTCATTTCTCGGACGGCCATTTGCTAACGAAGAGGAGGTGGATAAAGTGTTATGGAGATCAAGCTTGGAGAGGCTTAAAAATTTGGAGGTGAACAAACATGGAGTGGCTTTCCATACAAGAATACCTAACAACATCTTTTTCAGGGTCGGGGTCGTTGGAGATTGGAAGAACTACTTGACGGCCGAGATGGAGCAAGGCTTGGATGAAATTACCCGCATGAAACTACAAGGTTCAGGCCTCGATTTTGAGATACAAAGTTTTTAGTACTGCTCTTAAGAATAACATCAGAAGTTATGCTATCTTCTCTTTTATTTTGTTTTTCTTTTCTCTGTCTTCAAGAATAATATCCATCGTTGCTAGTTCTTGTTGGAGTTGAATGTGTTTGATTTTTCCTACAATAAATGGCTGTTGTTTTGATGCAGCTCATTTGTGAAATCTGTTATCAGTGTGTATGCTTGATGCATGCTGCTAATTTATATTTGAAATGCCTCTCCTAGCAAATAGAATAATTATATGGTGCCATCTACTCTTTCAAGTACTTACTATATATCAAAGAAAATAAAATGTACTGTGATAAACGAGGACAACTAGGAAGCATTTGATTGATTTAAAAGTCAAATTAGGAATAAATAAAGGGTTTCTATACAAATTAATTAATGATCTATTAAGACTTCATCCCACAACTACCAAGAGAGATCCTTAAAGATCCCATCTCAGGTGCACCTTACTTTGAGGTTATGTAAAGTATTTAATAAATATGATTATCATTTAAAATATATATGATACTTGTCATAAGTATTTGGATACGTAGTCAAACTAAAATTTACGAGATTTTTCATTTACCTTCATTTACCTTAATGTTATGAGTGATCTACTTATATCAAATCAATCCTAAGGTCATAAAGCTTTTCATTGCCCTTTTATTTTGTTCTTAATTTTACAAGCATGACAGGGGACGATTCTCAGCTCCATACATTACTTTTCATCTTTACCATTTTTATTTGATAACAGTATAGCTTGTGGCTTCACTCTTTCAGGGCATGGCTTTAGATATCCACAAAATCTTATCATCTAAAAGGAATCGAAAAGCCTGAACAATATATTCAATTATTTCGCCTTACATATCTTTGTTCTGCCAATTGCCACACACTTGTAACGCAGGGGCAGCACACTTGGCCCTGTCACTATTGTCCGCAAACTTGATTCCAAGATGCAAAAAGAGAATGTGAAATGCTTTTAAGAGCATGCCAATGCTTCTAAAAGCATTCATAACATATAATGACCACCACAGGTTTATTTTTTGAAGCTACAACTCTATCCTTCAAAAGGATAATCAAATTAATTTGGTCTTTGGACAATAAAAAAAAGAAGTGAAATAATCGACTATTCTTCAGATTAATTTTAAAAAAATATTATTTAATACGACATCTACCAATTGGAAGGTTCTGGTATGTTAGCATTTCAATCACAGTTTGAAGCTCGTAGTGATGATGTTATCTTGACTGTACAAAAACTTGAACCACATGGCTTAAGACCCTTGCCGCTTCCATCCCGAGAAGCCAAGACGAAGAGGTTGAACTTGCGGTGAAAAATCCTCATTCTGATTATCTCTCCGGTGTGCATCTCCCAGAGTTTTTCATACTCATTTACCTTTGAGTGCAGTACCGAATTCGATTAAGAAGTCAGATTGCAATACAGTTTACCAGAAATCCCAAGGACACTTTGATGCCATCGTGGGACTTCATTATCGAAGTCCTAAGACCAATTAGAGAACCATATCCCTTTGATTAAGTGTATGATGATTTTTGTAAAGGGGTTTATATTAAAGGGTTATATCTTGACCATATTTTACAGTATTGGTCGGAGAACTTGAACAAATTGCTTTTCATAAGGTATGAAGATCTGAAAAGAGATCCCAAAGTAGAGTTGAAAAGGTTAGGTTCATTTCTTGGACGGCTATTTGTAAACGAAGATGAGGTTGACAATTTATTGTGGAGATCAAGTTTCGAGAGGCTTAAAGACTTGCAAGTGAACAACAATATCACAAACAACAGTACATTTTTCAGGCTTGGCGTCGTTGGGGATTGGAAGAACTGCTTTACGCCCGAGGTGAAGCAACATTTGGATTAAACATCAAACTAGAGTGGGGTTCTTGTCTTCATTTTGAGAATTGAAGTTTCAGTACGGCTCTTAATTAAGCTTACTAGCTGTGGGAGATGGATAACTTTTTTTTTTTTTTTTGAGAAAAAGGGTCTCCTTTGATTATAAATATTTATTTCTGTGTACGTGCATTACTTTTAATCTTTATTATCATTTTAATCCGACAAAAGTAAAATGAAAATGATATCCACAAATATTATCATTTAAAAGGAATTGAAATGAAAAGCCGATCCCTCAGAATAATACAATATAATCAATCATTTATATTTTCCTCATACGAGGTTTGATGATGCTTTATCATCCTTCTCGGACTGCCTACTATAGAAATTCATGCATGCCATTGGAATAGCACACTGTATTAAACCTCTATCTTCATTTACCATCATGCCCGCACCAGATTATTCACTAATGAACCAGGAATTTGATCAACTTCCCAGAGAGTGGTTATGGGAATATCAAGACATCTACCAATGGCAAGGTTTTTGGTACTATGAAAATATTCTCAAAGGTATGTTAGCCTTTCAATCACACTTTGAAGCTCGTTCTGACAATGTTATCTTGGCTTCCTCCGTGAAAACAGGAATCACATGACTCAAGTCTCACTGTATATGCATTATGAGACAGTGGTATCACGCCAAGATAATTGATGTGATAAATCTATTCAATTAATAAAGTGAGAAAAATTTATTCATTATTAGTAAATAAAAAAATTAATATAATAGAATTATTTAATTAATAAAGTGAGATAAATTTATTTATTATTAGTAAATAAAAAAAATTTATTATTTAATTAAGGTGATGAAAAAAATTTATGAACTATTTATTTGATATTTTTAATTCATTATTAATGAATATATTTCATTTTATTGATCAAATTATCTTACCATATTAATTATATTAACGTAATAAAATTGTCATATTTAAGAATTTTTCTAAGCTAAATGTAATGCCATAAATGAAAAGAACGAAAAAGTATTTGATTGATTTAAAAGTCAACTTGGGAATAAACAAAGGGTTTCTATGCAAATTAATTGATGATCTATTAAGACTTGGTCCCATAACTGTTTAGATATATAGTCTAACTCAAATTTACGAGATTTGTAGTGATCAAATCCACAACAAACATCTTATTAATTAACTTTACATTTTTTTGGTTGTAATGTTATTAAATACTTAAAAGATAAGGACAGAAAAAATCAACAGTGAATTGTAATTTTTTTTTTTTTTAAGTTTTTTACATTTTTGGTTGTCGATATTTTCTACCAGTGATTGAACATACACACACACACAAAAACACACGCACATATATATGAAAAGGATTGGGAGCCTCTTAATTTTGTACAAATTTTTAAACTAATTTTTTCACCATTAGATTAGTGTATTTTTAATGATTGAAATTAAATTTAACGTATGTATTAATTATGATATATTAATTATACAAGTTAGATTTAATCTCAATTATTAAAAGTGTATTTATTTAACAGTTAAAAAATAGTGTAAAAATTATATAAAATTAGGGACTCTCAACAATTTCTCATATATATATATATATATATATTAAAATAATATAAAAATATTAACATAAATTAGAATAAAAAATAGATTAAGAACCTTATAACTATAATGCAAAAAATTTCTTAATTATTTTTTTCGTAAAATCTTATCTTTAGCCAAAAAAAAGACCGTTCACAAGTCTAGTATCCAGTTAACTGTGTTGATTTTGCTCGAAATTGTTGGCAAATCTCCGGTCAAGACTGGACCAGAGACTAGTAGAGCTTGGACTCTACGATTAACCCTTTCTTGTAGGCTACCACTGCTTGTTGCAGTTGTCAAGTTGAAGAACTGAAGCTCATAATCGCTTAGAAGTCTATCCAATTCCCAAGTTGCTGAGGCTGAATAATAAATAAATAAATAAAATTGCAAGTTGCTTTTGCCGGTTCTATATTGATCGACTGTCAGGATTAGGTACTGCATTCTTATTTTATGGATATCATATAGGGTTAGGTTTTACTGGATCCAAGATGTAACTTGAAAATTTTGACTTATAATCTTTCGTATTTACATAAAAATTGCAACTTGGAAACTGTATTAATATCCAGAGTCAAAAATCAAAGCAAGATAACTAGACGTTAACTTTAAAAGCGGTATGACAGGAGCTCGAGACGAAATTTCAGAACGAATCTACTATGACGTGATGTAGTATTTGTCAAGTAAATAGCTGGCATTACTTGAAATAAATTTTGTAGTATATGAACTTATAAGATTGCATTGGGGGTACTGTTCATTTTGAAATTCATTTTAAAGTTTTATTGTAAATAATATAAGATGTGATGTGATACAGTATTTTTGAAATAAAATTTAGGGTCAGTGATACAGGAGCTACAATATTAACCACTATTTTAATTTGCATGTTATATTATTGGGTTAATGATCTAACTTAATCCATTTTAATTTGTAGTTTTTGAAAGAAAACTGACACCTACAGGTTTGGTGAAGGTAGTCTCCTGTTGTACAGTTGCTATTACATTATATGTGGTTAAAAGTATAGTGGACTCAATCCAGTAAAACGCGGTTTACATCGTGTATCGTAGTGCAACAAAAGTTGATCTTAGGCTAAGTATAAGTCCATACTTCATAAAACCTTATATCATGAGAAGTATAGCGTGCACCTAATTCACAAGGAAGCTTGAATTTGTACACTGTACTGTGGTTTGAAAATTATGAACAACTTGAAATAGGACTCAATTTCACAAAAAGTATAGCTAAGTTCACTTAGAGAACTTGGAGGTGACAATTTCAATATATTTGTGTCATATTAAAAGGGATTAATTACTCGAATTTGATTTATTTAATAATCTTGTCATTTTATATTAGTTCAAATCTTTAATACAAATTTCAAATTATATTTTATCGAGTTGATTAACTATATAAAAAATTATCAGCTTTAAGAGAATCTTAATTCAAAAGAAATAAATTTATTTAATTTGGAGTTAATAAGTGAAAAGCAGTTCAGAACTTGGATACCGATAAGGAAAATATATGACTAATAAAAGAGAGGAGGGATACCAGAGCACTCAAGAGCCTAAAAAAGAGGAAACTACGAAAAAGTAAAAAATTTAGAACATCACAAAATTGAAGTAAAAGTTCCTTAAAAGTATACTGCAGAGGTAAGTGCCACCAAGTAAAACGCTGACAATCCAAATCAACGTTAACCAGGAGCATCAATCACTGTGTTAGAGACGCAAAAATTCATTTTCTTGAATAAAAACAAATTAATATGCCAACAAATGTAGAACTGTCAAGGAGGAAAATAATGCAAGGAATTAAAACAATCCACCACTGCTATGCTATATAGTTGCTCTCACTACAAAGAAGTCCCTGAAATCCGAGGGGTGGCCGTGAAAGAAAATGGTAATCCATCCGCAAAGTTCAATGGGTAGGTTTGCATTAAACATGGCAGGCTGATGGCTCCACCCCGGCAGGGAGCATTCATTTAAATACAACTTTAATGGAAAAGTTGCAGGAGAGAATTTAATTTAGATAAAAATATATTCTACAGTAAAATTAAGAAGAAATTATTGAGAACCTTAAATATCCGAGCATATTGTGTAAAAAGCAAACAACTACACCTAATCTCTTTTTTATAAGTTTGTTAATCATTACATTTATCCAACAATAAATAAATATAATCTGAATAATTATAATATACACTGAACAATTACAAAATTACAAAGTTATGAACAAATTCACAGGTCCGAATATTACAAGACCTATGATAGGTTTATGTTTACACATATAAAAATAAATTTATAATTTTTAAAATGTCTTATTTTGACATTTGTTTAGATAATTTCAGCACGTATTATATATTATTAAAATTTTAAAAATAATCATTATCAAGATTTCTTAATGATTTACATTGAAAATGAATCAATTGATAATTTATCATAATTAGACTAAAATACTGCAATTATGTTAATTATCTTTAGACTAAATGATAATTTATTCTTGGTTTCTATATAACTATAAACAAATTCTTATAATATATCAATATTTTATTGCTTTCATTTATATAAACAAAATTGTATGAAAAATTATATCACTGACAGAATTGTTATGGCTAATATTATTCTCAGTCTCTGGCTAATGTTTATTTTGTTTATAGGCTCCCATATTGTGCATAATGGTCCTGAAATACAAATTAGATTCGATTAACCTCTTGGTGTCAAAGTTAAGATGCCGTATTTGAAGCTCTTCATATTCGCCTTGGCTCCATCAAATTTTGATTTTGATCTTATTCCTCATCAAACTATATTAAATTTATATTTATGCCTCAATACTCATTTAATCCATGTCTGTTAAGTTTACTAATTCAAATTTTAATATTAAAATAATATCACGTATGTATGTGTGTGTGTGTTTAAATGTGGGTGTGTATGTATATTTATAATGGCA
>CP135554.1:3451179-3541993 GCA_032402905.1 Khaya senegalensis | reverse complement strand
GTTCTTGTGTTTTTGTTATGATGCAGGTCAGGAGGAAAATAGGATATTGTCTAAGCACCAGAGTCAAGCACCACAATCCAATCTGGGTGTAGAAAATCAAGCCTATAAAGATCCCAGAGCCCAGCTTCATGAGCAAAACATGCAACTTGGGTATAGGCACAATCACTCACAAATGACTCTTGAGGTTATTGAGCAAAAATTCGTAGACGAAATTTTGAAGTTAGCCAAGGAACAGAATGATGCTGAGGATGCAGAAATCGCTAGGCACAGGGAGGTCAGTGAATCAACATAATTTCTTCTCTATTTAGGCTATTTTTTCTTTTTGAGTTATGACTCACGGCATACTTCTACCGAAACTTGTGCAAGTGATGGATTAAGTACTTTATGAAGTATGATTACAATGATTTCACTACAGATTTGATTACTGATATGTATTGAGGATTTGAATAAGAATAATATTTAGCTGAATATGTGCTGTATGTTGGTGATTTTTAAGTATTTAGGTAATCATACTTGATGAAGTATGATTACAATGATTTCATCACAGATTTGATTACTGCTGTGTATTGAGGATTTGAATAAGAATAATATTTAGCTGAATATATGCTGTATGTTGATGATTTTTAAGTATTTAGGTAACAAAATGTTCAATCAAGAAATTTCATACATAGTCATGTTTCCGTTCTGCTTCAGAAAATCATTGAGATCAATATCAAGTACCAGGAGAAACTAGAAGCACTCCGAGCTCATCAAGCAAATCGGAGAGAAGAATTCCTCCACAAGGCATCACAACAACGGTTACAACAATATCAGCGAGCTGGAATAAGCCAATTCCCAAACACTGGTGTGCTATATGGTCATAATGATGGTGGCACAGAAGCTTCCGCTTCTGCTGGAGGAGGACATCGAGCTCGTAATGCTGGTCAGTTTGAGTATCTGGGCGGTAGGAGAGCTCAAGGATCTGATATAAGGTTTCAATAGCCTCAGGGGCATGCGTACAACACTGGTACCAATTATTATCAATGACTTGGCCAGTAAATGGAACATTTATATCAATTGATAGCTCCAGCATTTCACTTAAGTGTACATCATAGAGATCGTCGACTCCAATGTCTCAATTCGTTGTGTCAATCAGAGGTTTGGTTAGTTTTGAACGAAATATTCTTGGACAATTTATTTGGCCATAGACCTTGAATTCAGGAATTAAACTTGGCTTACGATGTGAAGCCGCTTGAACTTCGATGTAAGTGCTTGTCATGTATCTGTTGAGCCTGATGAAACTTTGAACTGTTATCTGAAATGTAATTGAAATTCCATCCATTAACATTGGTTGCTTCCTAATTTCCCATTATTTCCATCAGATTTTATGAATGGAGAAACACAGGAACACGACACTGGTTCAAAGATGAGGATGATGCTATATTTGCTTCATTGCCGGAAAATGAGATGACAAAAGCCTCGCATATATGAACATATATTTTTAAGACCATCAATTATTTTAGCTTCTAATATTTTCCGAGGAAATGTTTAATGAAAATTAATAAATAAATAAAGAAAGACCCGCATATCAACCCGAAGAGTTCAGCCAGACCAGCTTCTGTGACAGACGGGCAGACAGAAAACAGCCCAAGTTAAACAACCCGTAATCTGGTGATTTTACATTTAACACTCGATTAACAGACAGATTTACCATCAGACACCTCAGCATCGAGCCACCATAGGTAACCAGTATTCATCATCTGAAAGAAAATAAAATTTGCCCACCCACAGAAGCAAATTTAAATTCATATCCATTGCATTTTATGTTACATATAACGAGTACAAGAAAGGGATCTACAATACATCTGCCCGACCTGAAACCCTATCAACTAAATTGAATACACCACAAATGTTCTTAGATTTTCTAAGATGACTGATACAAAATTGTGACTCACATAGGCATTGCAACCATAAAGTAAGTTGTAAAGGAGATAACAGAATTGGCACATTACCAGAGCCCAAGGCAGCTGGACGAGGTTTGCCAGCACCAACCAATTCCCGGTGACCAACCCACTCATGTGGTTAATCTTCACTGTTAATTATTTTTCCAACAATTGCACGTAGCCAAAGTCTCCAACAAGACGAATTAGCAACTAAAGTCTCCAACAAGACGAATTAGCAACTAATATATTACTTCTTCCGTGGCTTACGGTTGAGTTTCACAATTTTCCTCTGTGACTTGTCACCACCACCAGTGCCCAATGAAAAGCTACCTCCAGCATTGAATTCTAAACTACCAGAAGCTTGGAATGGAGACGCGCTTTGGGGAGTTGCCATATTCTGTTGGCTTCCAAACTGGAAGGGATTTGCTCCTGATGGAGCTGCTGAAACAAAGACAAAACTAGATGGAGTTGAGACAGGCTGCTGACCAAATGCTGGAATTACAGGTGTGGATGCTGGAATTGCATGCGTGGATGAAGGAACTGTGTCCTCAGCCATGCTGTCTTCCATACTCATCTGATCATTATTGTTTGAGGCAGCAGAACCAAAAGCAAACACAGAATTTGCATTACCAAATGTAGGCTGGGATGAGGTGGCTGCCACAGATGAAAATGGAAAAATGGAACTCACCGAACCATTGGTGGGTGAACCAAACACAGGAGTACTGCTACTAGCAGCAGAAGCAACAGATGCTCCAAATGAGAATACAGTTGAGGAAGATGTAGAGTTAAATGTAGAACCAAATAATGAGGGAGTCTTGGGGGGTTGCCAACTGGCACCAAACACACTGGTCATATTGCCACTGCTGGAGCTAATTGAGTTGACCCCAGGAGAGGAAGTAGAATTCACTCCAAAAGAAGGAGCTGAACCAAATGGTTTAACAGCAGAAGTTGAAGAACCAAATGGAGAACTGCTCGAGGAAAAGGTTGGATTCCCAACCAATCCAAATGATGTAGATGATGAAGATGAACCAAATTGAGTCGGCATGCTCTGAGTTGTAGTTCCAACACCAGTTGCATTGACAGATGCCTGAGCACTACCGGCATTAAAAGGGATAGAAGCTTGAGCCTGGCTGGTAGCAGCAGCTGAAGTAGAGGTTCCAGCACTGAATCCAAAAATGCTACTTCCGGTGTTTGCAACTGTAGATGTACCACCAAAACTACTGCTACCTGCACCTATACTTAGTGGAGATGTACCACCAAAAGTGCCACTTCCAGTGTTTGTAATTGCTGATGTTGTACCAGAAAAAAGGCTACTTCCAGTGGTAAAGGCAGGCAAAGTACCACCAAAAATGCTGCTTGCTGTGCCCGCATTTGCCGATGATGTGGTACTGGATGCACTGCTTCCAGTCCCAGCAAAAGCAGATGTACCCCCAAAGAGCATGCTGGTAGAATTGCTAAAGTTCGTATCATTTTTCTTGGCTTCTGTTGATTCTATGCCAGGAGTTGCTGATATTGGAGAGCCAGAGGTTAACAGAACTGCAGAAGATCCAAACTTGAAAATAGGACCATCTGTAGAAGGCATTGTCGCTGAAGTAATAATGGAAGTGGCAGCACTGTTGGTGGTGGCGAAAGATGTGGTTGGGCTACTAAACAAATTCTGGTTAAAACCAGTACTGGAAAACAGAGATGGTGATGGGGAAGAAGTTGAAGATGGGCAGGAAGCAAGTGCCCCATTGTCTAAACTGGAACTATTAGCAGGGGCACCGAAGGAGAATATGCCAGCAGTTGAGGATGATGTGGATGCAGCTGAAGGAAGTGAAGTATCCAGTGTCCTAGAAGGGACTTTATTATGAGCTTCATCTGATTCAGGCACTTTTGTCAAAGAATCACTAGTACCAACAGCTACAGAAGCAAAGCTGCACATCAAGCAAGAAAAATGTTTCAATTGAAGTATCTAAAATAATTAGCCCAGGTAATCAAAATAAAAAGACTTACCTAATGTACAATCTTCATACACACACAATTTCAGAACATACTGTTCTGACAAGAGGAGGTGGTGACAAGGCAATAAAAATAGGAAGATACACACAAATATGTATATATTATGTAGCAATAGTTATGTCTAGTATCATGCCAGTATCTAACTTATAAAATAATGGCACTTCCAATTGACAGCCAGGTGGCAACTTTGTCATGCTTTCAACAAAATTTTCTGCAGGATAACTACTAATTCAACATTCTGAAATCCTGTTAAAAGCTGCTGTTTTAAGGTATTTTAAGATGATGTCATTTACTTTATTCAAACCGAATAACTCTTTATCCTTCCCCTACCTTTTCCTTTTTTCTCCATCATCTAATAAAAATTTATATCTTCTAACATTGAAAGCAAAACAAATTTTTTTTTTCAAAAAAAAAAAGGGTATTCCAGAAACCTCAAGCACACTTTCCATAAAAATAGAGATAATTTAACAAGAACCAATAAGCATGACAGAATAATGCCTTTCTAAGCAATAAATACTAAGACATGTTCTAACCTGGTAGAGCTATCTGGCTTTGTATTCAAAGGAGCATCAAATTTAAAGGCTGGCAATTCACTAACTACTGATACCGAGGAGGCACTAGTGAACTGTGGTACCTTATCACCATTTACTGTGCTAGCACTAAATATTGGAGAAACAGCATTTAATTCCTTGGGTATAGTTGCTTTCTCCCCAAAGCCAAATACAGGAGCAGTACTTGATTCATTTTCAGCTTTATTAGAAGCCAAGGTTGACAAAGTGACTACCTCAGCTGGGTTTGCAGTTATGCTAGGGGAAGGCACAGTAGAGAAGGTAAACACAGGACTCTTTCCAGTAACCACAGCTCCTTCATTATTTTCCTGGTCGGACATTTTGTTTAATTCAGGACTTGGGGGCTTGACATCAGAACGAGCTGGAGACTTCTCTACTGTGATGCCTTCAGCAGCAGCAGTCTTATTATCCAAAGAGGCATTCGGCTCGTCTCTCCCATCAGCCAAAGGCAAAGATGCGGGCCCATTAGAATAGTCGTCATCATCCAGCTCCAGATAATCCTAAAGAGGAGGAACACAAGACTTTAAATATTAAAAACAAGAATCAGAAAAATAACAAAATTATTTCTTTTCCCTCAGGTGGCATCCTACATGCCGTCTTCTCTGATCACTAAATTACAGGATAATACCATCTCCACATCGTCAGCACCCATTGGCAAAAACAGAACAATTGAGGTCTAAGTCACATGATGGCTTAACTTACATGTAAATTTATTCTTTTTTTTCCCCCCAGAAGTTGGCTATTGAATAGGAAACTTTCATACATCAAATTGAATCAGAGATCATCATTGATATTGTTAATTCATCACTCATCGGTAATCTCAGGATGGCTAAAGAATTAAAATTTGGTATACTATAAAAAGGACTTACAAACTCAAAGAGTGTGAATGAACAACTTGAAGAATGAAATTAAATTAGAAGGGGCAACTTCAGATGTTGTAAATGGGTGGACAGAACAGAATAAAAAGAGCCAACAGATACATCAAACATGAAACAAAACACACCTCATGCGCACTCATCTGGAAAGCCCGTTTCTTTTGTGGATGGGCATGCACACTGGATTTTGTCAAAGCAGTATCTGTGGTTTTAGTAGCAGGCATGCTAGCCTTAATGATTCCAGCAGCATTGACACCATTCGTTGCTGTAATTGACTTGTCAGAAGCAGAAATAAACTCGGTTGGACCATTTTCATCAATCTTGTCCTGCTTCTGGGATGTAGAATCTCTAGCTTCAGGTAATGAAGTGTCAAGTGAACAATTCAACCTATTATTATTTTGAACATTCTCCAGAAAAATTGATGAATCAACATTCTCCAGGCTTTTAAGAGCTGGTCCACGTAGCATGGATGGTGACAACTTCATAGGTGACTTCTCCCTCGAGGAGACCAACTTATCAAGCTGCTGCAATATTTTTGAAGCCACCTCACTTGATTTGGAGGGTACAGGGGTAGAATTGGTACTAGGAATGCTATTATCCCCATTTTCTGTTAACATTTTTGTAGAACTATGCTTTGGTTCACCTGATAAAAGTGACATCTGCTGTGAGGATGAAGGGTTTCGAACAGCATCAGCAACAGCACTTCCTTGCACAGAGCGAAGACTTCCAGAAGATGGCAAGCTCAAGTTTTTTGAAGATAGAAGGTTAGATTTCTGGCGAATTCTACGTATAGGACCAACAGAGCCTATATCACTGTCTAGAACTGAACTCCTGCGTTTTAGAGTCTGCAAAATAAATAAGTAAATTAGTCACTGATAAGACTCCAACAACACAGAATGGCAAATAATTTTTTACCCCCGGTTTAGAACCAGTCAGTTTGTTTCTGTCCCACATGCTCTGAGATGAACATGATGGTCCAGCACCAGAATCATTTGCAAGCCTAGCACCCTGTAAAACGGGCAGAAGAATAAAATATTGAATTTTAATAACATCAAAACTCTAATCAGATATACAATTCAGCAGAATATAGACCTTGAAGGTACAAGTTGAGTGAACTCTGGAATATGGTGTTCGAGCCATACTGTATATCGCAGATCTGCCTCTAGTTCTTGGAGTAACAAAACCATTTTCCAAAACCCCATCATGGCCAGAAGATCTTGGAACAAGTGCCATAACAGGTGATGCAGAAGGAAGTGATTGATTGTTCAAAATAATTGACTCTTCCCTGAATGCCTGACCACGCACACTGAGCGTTGATGGTGTAACTTTAGAAGGCCTACTGCCCATGAAAGCTTTTGCAAGCTCTGCAGGTGAGGCAATATCCTCATCAAGGACCTAGAGACATTTCAGCCACTAAAAGGTGAAAACAGGATCATAGAAACTAGCTTTTTTCTCAATTCATGCACTACTATTAGTTTCTTAAAGAAAAGGGCGGATCATCAAAACTACTAAATACCACTTGTTACAAAGTAAAACAGAAGAGAAAAGATATGGACAAGCTTTATACAGTTGAACTCACGACAGGCGTAGAAATGAGTCGGCTTCCAGTGCCATTTTCTATAACCGGAGCATCTAAGGATGCCTCCTTTCTGCTATGAAGGACCACAGGTTTCAAAGGGTTCACTTCTGGGCTTTTCTGCTCATCCCCCGCAGGCATATCAGCAGTTCTTGAATGCAGAAGGGTAGTCAATCGATCAATCTCTGATCTGTGGACAAGTCAGAATTTATTCTATTGGCATCATAACAAAGTCCAAAATAAAAAATTCAGAGTGATATTAAACTTCTTTGGTAGCAACTGATAAGACAGAGGTACTCAAATGGGGGAATTAAGATTTATTTTCTAATTACGCATCACAAACCAAAGCAATAAGCTGGAAGATGAAAGGCCATTAAGATAAATGAACATAAACTGGACCTTTGTCCAACGCTATGGCATGGACTGGTCTGAATAATATAACAGAAATATACTATGAGTGTAAAACCATTGAAAAATGGGATTATCCCATAATACATTAAAAGGTAAAGATGCCCTTTTAGTTGAACTCTTGTGTTCTTCTTCCTCTTTTATTTCTCTTGTATGCTGGTGTTGGTTTTTGCAACAGAAAAGGTATATGGGTTGAGGGAGCATAAGTGGAAAGAAATTACACAGAGTCATAGAAAACCTACTAAAAGGGGTAGCAGATTCATGCACAATAACATACGAACATTATGAAAAATGTTAGCCTTCTCAGACAAAGAAACTACGATAATAGAAACAATTCTAAGAAATTAAAATTTCTGTGATGTGCATGAATGTGCAATTTAATAAAGAGCTTCCATTTGAGGTGAGATTAAAATTATTCCTAGAAAGGCTTACCTTGAAAACGTCTTCTGCTTCAAAATTTCCTCCAGCTCAGTAAGCCCACATCCATCAGAAATATTATTAAGATCACCATGGTCATTAATGACTCCTTGAACATCAGGATGATCCTTTGTAGCACATTACAAAACAAAAGAATATCAAAGAAACATCATAAAGAACAATGACAAACCTATTAGACTGAAAATTTCCAATATTCAAAGAATCTTCCACCAGAAAAATCACACCTAAGGTGCAGCAGAGATGTACATGTCACCAAGTCAATGTTATAAACACTTTAATATTTGAAGCTTAAAGATGTTCACTCTGTCATTAAGAAGCACAACTGAACAATTCTACTGTTAAAAAACTACTTTAACCAGCACATTTTGGAGTTTGAAGCAGACTACAAAGATGTGTACAGAACTCACTATTTCTTTAACCGCCCAATCTTTAATCAACATGGTCATCCAAAAAGAATATAAAAAATGACCATGCTAAGAATTTAAAACATACAGTGATGATAACATGAACTTAGAGCCATAGATGTTTCAATAGACAACTCTTTAATAAACTCTATCATGGAAAGAGCCAGACGGAGGTGCAAAAAACAACAAAAACATGAAGTAATCAAACTTACTACAGTGACTTGTTCTTGGTCCATATCTTTTTCTTCATCATTTGCCTCTGTTAAAATAATGAATAAATGTCATTAAGATTCCCTTAAATAGCTTTAAATATGATAGGGTAAAATAATCATAGCATAACCAAATGGGCAAAATGTGCTCCAACAATTTATGACCCAAAATTAGGCAATTGACAAAATGTCAATAACATAAACAGTAAAACCAAGAAAGAATAGCAATCCATGGTCACAAACACATAATTCCACAGAACAAGAGGCATTTATAATCACTAAAAAACTGAAGATACAATGAAATAATAATGCTGAGCATAATCTCTTTTTTATAAGTATAAGCAAGAGAATCTCATGCCACAGCTTTAATTGAGCACAACAAAGGTTCATTAGCAACAAAAAGTTATAAGAGGTCATAATAAAATTTATGCAGCACTGCATTTCGTAAATTCACACCATATTAAATGAAAATATAGTTATTATTGGATGGACCAATTAAACCTTAACTTAATTCTCCCAAAATGGAATAAAATGATACTGAGTATACATCACATAATAACTTTCCACGAAACGACGTAAAATATGCATTTTCTAGTTATTCCCTCAAGCATGTAAGAACTTGTGAGCTCAATAATTTATTAAATGCATAAACCGAAAAAAGAACCCTAACTTCTGAAATCAACGCTAAAAGCCGATAATTGCAGCTAATTAAAGCAAACTGAAAAAGAAACAGTCGAACGCAATCCATTAATCCACAAACTCTAACAACCTGTAAAAAAAAAACTGCTTCCAGGCATAAAAATGTTCCCGAAGAACGGAAACCCTAACCTAATTCCGGCGGCGGAGGAGGCGGTGGAGGCAGCCGCTTATGAAAAACAGAAGCGAATAGTCGGTGAGCGCTGGATACAATGAGTCTTTGCGCTGGATCAACCAATTTTGACAACCAACCATTGTTGTTGTTATTGATATTGATATTGGGAGGATTTCTCGGAATCGTGGTAGGTCGATCGTACGGCGTCGTTCGCGTGGACCTCCGAAAGGGTCGCTTTTTAAACTTCCCTCCAGCTCCATAACCGCTCTCTTCTCGCGCCGTCACCATCAGGAGGAGAAAGATTTAGGGTTTGAGATTTTAGCGTGGGGAAAAAGAAGAAAGGTGCAAATTAGGGTTTTTATTATACAGATAGAGCAAATAGAAATTGTATTAAAAAATTCCAAGAATATTAGTTGGAAGAGAGAGAAAGACAGGAGCGTCAGTGCGTGCTTTAAGATGAAGTTAAAATCACAGAGCGGTGATGTTTTGTAGAAGGACAGACGAAGCTTGACCACTAATTGTGTTGCGGTGACCGAAGTAACGTGCTGTGTTTGGTTTTGTTTAGCAATGAATTAAAAATAGTAAAGATGGAAATGACACGTGTCCTCAAAAAAAAATTTAATAATTAAAATCCGACACCTAAATAACAATATTATTTATAAAAATAAAGAACGTAGATGCCTTTAACATGTTTACTTGAGAAAACAAACAAGACAAAGCTGAAATCCTGAAGAACCAAATTGCATTGAAGCAGCATCTGCAAGGATCCATCCAACATAGAGTTTCAAGACTGAACAAACAAATTAAACAACAATTTAAGTTCTCGGGCCGCAAAGAAAGAATATATGATGATTTTGGTCATATGAAATGAAAATTTGAACAGATTCCACCGGTCAATGTTGGAAAAGTCCTAAACGAGCTTCTCAGATAAGCACTTTAACGCTCGCTCCTCACTATACAAACCTTAATTCTTCAAAAACTAACCATGAGCTAGCTGTAGGCGAAATCTGCCACTGCCTAAGCCGCTAAAGTTTTACAGCTTCTCTAAAATTAATGCTGAAACTGTTTTGGAGGCCCTTCTTAGGGGGGGCTGCAACATTGCCTTTTTGCATCATGGCCACGAATTCGTTGTAATCGATCCGTCCGTCCTGCAAAATAATTAGAAGGACCCGATCATTAGTGGTTATACTACATAAGTTGGACTAGATTATGCCAAAAATAGAACAAGCGTTTCAGATATAAATCATAAAGCCAACCACCAATTTGAATGCATTTCAAGTTTCGGCAATGATAAGATAACTTTAGCATAGTCACTCTCATTAACTAACCACTAGAAGAGCCATGACTCAAAAGCCAACTAGACTTGACAATGTTTGATACTGTTATGCTTCTACTTTAAAAAATGCAACAGTTAAATGTTTAGTGGCAACAATATGTTTTTCTACTTATATTTGACATATAATGATTACACCTACAACAGTTCAAATATCACTTCAATTACTCAATTAGAGATCTAACTTGACCAACTTGCTTAAATATGTATCTATGTAGTCACCAAAAAGAATAACAATTGTACTAAAATCTTGGCTAAATTAACCAAACCAACCTATTTTGGTGGTCTATGGAAGTGGTCATGCATATCCTAGATTTAAAGCACGCTTCTAAAAAGATGATTGTTCTTTCAACTTGTTCTTATCCTTAATTTCGTTGCAATGTCCTATGAAGATGCAAAATATCACTTACATTATCTTGATCAACTTCTCGGATCATTTCTTCCAGACGAACATCCTCTATGCCAAATTCCTCACAAGCTTGTTGAAGCTCATCTGGAGTAATATAGCCACTTCCATCCTTGTCAAAATATGAAAAAGCGGCAAATAGATGATCTTCTCTCTCAATTTTATTTAGATGCAATGTTGCAGCTATGAACTCTCCATAATCAATAGTTCCACTATTATCAACGTCAGCCTGCAATTTTAAGAACACAAGGTGGATTAGAGACATCTTAACGCACATCAGTTAGTTCATATTCTTTTGGCAACATACAAAAGTAAAAAAAGCAACACCCTTTTGTCCATTTATATCCTTTGGCTCCACTATCACTAGTAGTGTTCCACTACTAAAAAGCCAACTAAATATTTTCTTCTTTGACAGAAACAGGAAAAAATTTTGAACTTGTCTCTAACACGCGATACTTACTGCTTGCATTAGACCATAAATTTCAGACTCCTTAAGGTTAGCTCCAACTCTTTTTAAACCAGCTTTAAGTTCTTCAAAAGTTATCTGTCCACTGTTGTCTGTATCTATCATCTTGAACATTTCTTTCAGGCCAGCTATTTCTTCTTCAGATAGGCTCTCTGAGATGATCTGTGGGGAACAAGGAGAAGAAATTAGTCTTTCTATTAATCTAAAAACAATAGTTCCAACTTAAATCACACAATAAATATAGTCATTATCGAAAAAATTCAAATATCAAACCTTATAATAATGATATTTTTGAAAGCTAGAGACTTACTCGAAGTGCCATTTTCTTTAGCTTATTCATAGCAGAAAACTGTTTCATGCGACTAAGGACTGCAAAATCCAGAGGCTTGTCAGGAGCCACTCCATCAATTTGTACCCAAGGGTGGCCTGCAAAGAACTTATTTACATGTTAGACTAAAAAAATATAAAGAGTTCCAGCTTTGAGCCAAATTAATATGTAAACTTAGAATCAATATTATTCATTCTAAAAGACAGCGAATCTGAGAGGAATGCAAAATCAGCCAGCAAGGACTTGACAAGAGTAAGTGATTTAGAGGAGCACAACTTCACATTTAAATGTTAATAAAAGTGATCCAAGCAGAGATAACATGACATACTTGAGTTAATACAACTACCTTATAAAGGTCTTGGCATTTAATAAGCCCTCAAGATTGCTTTATAGGGATTAAACATCTCATCAATGAGAAGACAACAACAAACATTCAGAATTAGGTTCACCATGAAGGCCACATCAATCAACAACAAAAAGATCACTTTAGCGTTCACAATATTGTTTGTTGTTCTTCAAGCTCTCATCTCCTCTTTCATTTATTTATTTAGTTATTTATTTTCAGATGGACAGAAAGCACTACTGAAACACAGAATCCAATGTTGGCAAAGAAGAAACTTCCTATCTCATACAGAATCAATCTGATTATGCTTTTCAAGATCTTATGACATATGTACCTCAAGGTGAAAAAGATGCCACCGAAGCCCGTAACTAGGCATAATGAAGTAATGCTCACATATCATGACCAATGAAAATAAAACAGAAAAGAACTCACACAAGACTTCATGTGCAGTCAGCCGCCTTCTGGGGTCTCGAACAAGCATTCTCCTCACTAAATCTTTTGCACTTTCAGAGATACTGGGCCAAGGGTCTGATGAAAAGTCAAGATCACCATGCAGGACTTGTTCAAATATCCCTTGCTCGTTTTCTGTGTGATACAAGCAAATTGGAAATCAGTCACAATCAGTCAACTTTAGATCATATCAGGATCTAAACACTTGCAAAAGTAGAACTTAAACTGGGAAACAAATAATTCTCACCTGCCCAGAAAGGAGGTACTCCGCTTAATAGTATGTAAAGGATCACACCAGCACTCCAAACATCTGCTTCTGGACCATAACGCTTTCGAAGAACTTCTGGGGCAACATAATATGGGCTCCCAACCACATCATTAAACTTTTCTCCTGCATGGAGAAAATCATCAATTCTCGATTAAGTGTTGAAGAGTTAAATCTACCTCTAGTTACATGGCCAAGAAGCAAAAGGAAGAGAAGTGGAACCATAGGAGCAATAGAATGCTAGAACTGGATCCATGGACGTGAATTAATTGATAAAAGAAATTCATGATTTAAACAAGTTAGATAAGTACCAGCAAAAATATTTGGTTTTCATGTTTCCAAGTAATGCTTATTAAAGCAAGACTCTGTTTCAATAGCTGCCCATTTGAAGCCCATTATATTCCCCCATGTTGGGATTCAAAGTCAATTTTTGGGTGGAACTTTGAAGCTTTTTAGATAACTCAAAATCTTGCAAGTTTAAAGTAAACCATAGCAATTTAAATAAAGTTCATAAGTATACATGCTTTTCTAATATCATACTATAAAATCAGTTCAGTAAGTTAATAACTAACAAAATAAAATACACATCACGAAAGAATTCCAATTATTTTCAGAACGATAATTGAAATATACCTGGTTTAAAGAATACTGATAATCCAAAGTCAATTGTCTTGAGGAGTGAATCCTCCTCCTTACTGATAAATAGGAAATTCTCAGGCTTAAGGTCGCGATGCATAACCCCCAATGAATGACAAGCTTCCACAACCCCAACTATAGTCCTCGTAAGCTCAGCAGCCTTTCTTTCCGTATAATGGCCACGCTGGATAATTCTATCAAAAAGTTCACCACCTGCGCATACTTCCATAATAACATGAACTGCCACGGCATCCTCATAAGCCCCTTTGATAGATATAACATTTGGATGCCCTGCCAAGTGGTGCATTATCTGAATTTCCCTTCGTACATCCTCCACATCCTCATCAGTTATTAACTTCCTCTTTGCAATTGATTTACATGCATACTCCTTCCCAGTACCCTTCTCCACACAAAGGAATGTAGTCCCGAACTGGCCTTGCCCTAGTTTCCTCCCCAAACTATAGTACTCTTTAAAGTTTCCTGTTTTCGTCTGTAAGACCGATTCAGTCCTGAGTCCAGCGCTAGGCACCCTCTTCATTTGAGGAGGTTTCTTGGGATTTTTGGGTGGTTCTGGTTTAGTTTCCGGTTTAGTTTCCGGTATAGCTTCTGGTTTAGGCATTGTCAACTGTTCTGGCGGTTTGTTTTGAACTGGCAAGGGTGATTCGGGTTCTTTGGATGTTGCCTCAGCCACATTTTCTTCGGTAGCACGGGTATGATTAGAAACTGATTCATCTGGTGATCGGGACCTCCACATTGCAGCGGAAACAGATTGAAAAAAACCATTCTTGGAAATGCTTGGTCCTACACAAGTATTCCCCATTCGAACCTACCCTCAATTTTCCCTAAACTCTTCAACTACTTTCTGCATCAAGATCTAGCTCTACACATAAGTATGTTGACACAACTTATAATAGATCCAACTTCCCAAACGCCATCACGAAATGCAAAACCATGAACTAAACCTCACCGAATTCGTATAATAATTCTCATGGTACAGCAATTATACTGCCAAAATGACAATTATTATCAACTAAGCAGCACAGATTACAGTATAAACAAGACGTAGTCAACAAAATACAACAAACAAATAACCAAAAAAGGTCAACTCAATCCTCGATCAGCAACTAAATCTACCTTACTACTACAACAATAACAATAACAAATACAAATTAACAAAGACAATCCCCCATAACTACATAATACAGAGATTAGGAAAACTCTTCCAAAAAACGCAAGAAAAAACACGGAGCTTTGCAAAATAAAACACTTCAACTACAAAGAAAGGAAAGCAGATAAAAACAATAAATACCCAGATGAGTGAAATGAATAAAAATCGAGATCTTGTAAGAAGAAGAGGTTTTGTTTTACCGGGTCCGTTTGACTTGGTTGAAAACTTTGAAAAAGAAGAAGAAGAACCTGTTGGGTTATGTTGCGTCCGTATCTCTAAACTGTATGTGCGAAGTCATGGCTTAGTTTATATCTAAACAATCGAACTTGTAGTGGAGCCTATAACAAATAAAAAATATATTAGTCATAGAAATTGAGAAAGACCTTTATGTTGTCTTAAGGAGATTATTAAGCAGAGAGAGTAGAAAACTCGTTCATTCAGAATTTGGTCGATGATATTACAAATTCCGTAGTATTCGGTTGATTCTAGGGATGGTAGTATTCACTTCCATAGGCCCCACGAACCAACTCATGGCTATTGAACTGTAAGGAAAACCCATTTGACTTTGTTGAATGATGTGAATGAGCCCCAAAATAAAGCCAACTTGTTAAGCAGCCCAAATTAAATTTATATTATATTTTAATAATATAAATTGAAAATTTTAAAATATAATCTGTATTGTTTATTATTAAATGTAATAGGTATTCTAATTTTATTAAATTAAAAAAAAAGGACTAAAAAATAATAAAAATTCTTATTTATGATATTATTATCATTTGTTTGCAATGAAATCCTATATTTTGCATTGTTTATATGATGGGTTAGTTAATAATGTAAAGCCACTACCCTCCCACTTCCAATATAAATATAGGCTAATTTGACTTTGTTTAGGCATGATTGCCGGACCGCTTTAGCTCTTAATGCAATTACCAATGCCATGTTTCACATTGAAAACATAAAACATTCCAAGAAAATCCTGTTTTTCAGTATCTTGTTACTGTTGTAAATAGAGTATTTGATCCTGGTAATTCACTATCTACATGCTGCCAAATGGCATAAAGGAAGAACTCAGGGCCTGCGCGGGTTGGCCAGAATTTGTATGGAAACTTCAGAAATAACTTTGAATACACTGCCGCGTGGAAGCTGTTTATTGCTGGAGTTCTCCATAGCTAATTTAATACAACAAAGTCAAGGTCATTGCAATTGCAAAATGAAGGAGAAGGACTAGTCTTTGGAGCTCCACCAAAAAGCCAATGGACATCAATCTCAATTCTCAACTGGGTTTCCACCAATATTATTTCCATGAATCCGTCCACCAATCCTGGAGCCTGCTTCCAATATAAAGAAGTCTTTGTATCCAGTGTCTTCAAGTGTTTTTGTTGCCATAATTCCTGTACATAAATGTTAGATACAAATTGCATCGATACTTTTTTTTTCATCAACTGACATTCCTGCGCCGATAATGATGATAGAATTTGACGTCGGCGGCGATCTTGAAGCTGTTTCTAGGAAAAAAATGTAGAAATAGGACTGACGCCATGGCAGCTGAAACCTTCATTTTTTCTTAGTAGTTGGTAGCGTTCTTGTGAGTTGATTTAGTTCAACTCTTGTATTGTAGGGTAAATTTTTATTTTTTAATTTTTTATTTTGTTATTTTGTTATTATAACTGGTCTTGGAAGAATTCTCTATGTTTCCTTGTGATCAGCTTATCTGGATGCATTCTAACTCTGATTCTCTTAACTGTCCGAGACCGCCACCATTTCTACCATGTTTATAGGTGTTTGACGAGAGATTGTGTATTCTGAGAAGGATATATATCTTGAGCTTGATTTTCTTAGCCATTTTTAGTGTACCACTGAAAAGCCAACCGACACCCATTTCATCTATGTTTCCATTTCCATCAATGTTGCCTCTGTAATCCGTCCACCAATTCTCGAGCTTGTTTCCAATTTTTTTTTTTCGGGGTATTCAGCATCTTCAAGGGTTTTTGCACCATTATTCACATGGCTTTTATAATATGGTAACTCCAAACACTCATCCTGACAGCAAAATATTTAATCAGATCCTTCGGGAACAAAGTTCCTCCGCTTTTTATGGTGGGAATAGGCTTCACATGCCTCGTCTTCCGGCATACTTCTTAAAATATAAACTTCAAGCACGCGCAATGAATACGAATGAAACCCGAGTATACGTACTTAATATTTGAATGTTACTCTCTGACATGATAAGAATCCTTTCTGCCTCTGGTATTATCTTTCCGAACAATTTTCTCAGAAAATGCCCTCCCTAGTTCTTCCCTTGTCTTTTCATCTGATTACTTCTCTATCCTCCTTGATTTCTCTCCTGTCACTGATGTAAATACAATCCTACCCTTGATCATGGTAATTCATTTCATTCTCCGAATGCCGCAATCCAGAGCCAATTTGATTTGCCATTATAATTGATCTGCACAGAAAGCATTGAAGAACTGAATATACAATTAAAAACAATATTATTTTGCAGCCTTGATTTATTGATAAATAGAGATCGTGTTTACTGGTAGACAAACGTCCTACTAAAACAAAGAAAAAGCATTGTCCATAGTTATAACAATCAAATAAGGTGAATAACCCGTAATTAATTGTCACGACTCGACTTTTAATTCCTCCCTATATCCTTCATGCATGCTATATACGACCGTCCTTTGCAAGACTCTTTGAGGCATTCGATCAAATCTTTAGCGGTATTAATACCTACATGTAAAAATACGAAACAATAATAATTAAAAAAAAATTAATTACCACAAATAATATATTTTTTCTCTAATTAAACAATAATTTCATAGAGAAAGTAGAGTAAAAAAAACTTGAAATATAAACATTATATGTATATCTTATGCATGTTTCATTTGTAAAAAAATTTTAAATGAGATAATTTTATTACATCAGTATTATTGATGTGACGGGATCATTCAATAAATGAAATAAAAAAAATATATTCATCAGTAATAAATAAAAAAAGTTAACAAAAAATTTTATAAATTTTGTTCATTATTAATTAAATAGTAAAATTTTTTATTATATTTTTTTCACTAATTATTAATATATTTATTTATTTTACTTTATTAATGAAATAATTTCACTTATTAATAATACTAATATAATAAAATCACCCTATTTAAAATTTTTTCTTTACTTAAATATTTTCGGTGAAGTAAATTGGATGAATTGGTTCGTGAGTTTAACAAAACAATTATTATGGTTTAGTTTATGATAATCATTAATCAATGTAAATTTTGTGAATGCTTGCTGACCTACCTTTAATTCGTGGTAACGTTGTTGGGTGTAGTCATTGGTCCAATTGGAGTAGCTGCCTCTTTAGAACCTGTTAGACCACCATCTCGGAACAAGAATGCTTTGCGGTGCTTGGATTTTACTACCAAGCAGTTTTTTCGGAACTTCCATTACTTCTGTCTGTGTCTTTTCATCTGATTGTCTCTCTATTCTCCCTGATTCTTCGTCTGCTACCGTTGTAAATAGGATATTTGATCCTGGATATTCGTTCTCCACATGCTGCAATCCATTCCGGAGCCATTTTTTGATAATTACCTTAGCGTCATCATTGAATTTTTACCATTTTTAGCTGTTTTCGGATACTTTCAAAACGTATGTCTGTACCTGCCAAATTGGAAAATACCCAAGTCTTGGATGGGCATAAGGGAAGAACTCGGTTCCTGGACCAGTTGGCCAAATTTTGTATGGGAATTTCAGAAATATTTTCGTATACACTGCCATTGTCGAAGTTGTTGATTGCCAGACTTTTCCACAGCTATTTAAATACAAATAAAATCGTCAATCAACATAAAAAATTGTAAATAAATAATCTATTGAATGTTAGTTATAACCCTTCATTAAACTTAGTCTTGTCATCAGCTTTAGACTCTCAGTCCAACTTAAGTTCATGACCGGGCCCAAACCAATTCTACCCGTGTGTCATCTCTATATCTATTAAAGAAAAATAAAATTTTTTTACAAAATAAAAAATATAATTAATATTAGATTTCAGCTCTATTTTTGGACCAATTTTAGTGATCCCGTTGTGTTAACTGCCTGCACCATCATTGTTATGTATTATAATGCAATACAATACTATCATATATACATATATTTACAAAATAATAAAGAAAAGAGTTGACTTACAGGAAATTTTGGAGCAAATTCGATGAGATTGCTTTGAAGAACACCAATACTTGCAGTGACAATGGCGTGGCTTGCATGGTATGCGGATCCATCTTCTGTACTGACTATTACTTTATCCTTTGAGTAATTAATCTTTCTCACAACCTGTAATTTTTCATTTCATAATTTGGATTAATCACTAATCTCAAAAGCTATTGTTAATCAGCCATAAGATATTAGAAAATGGGTCACCTTTTTCAGCTTGAGCCGGGGATCTCTGATCGTATGTTCTTAGTGTAAAGAAATTGCTTGGCAATATAATGAACCACACTCTCAAAGCCTCTGGGGATCGGCAACAAAATAAGAATCTTCCCCAAAATCTTCAGTTAGTTGCCTGGGAAACGTGTTCTTCAAACTTGTAATTCTTGTTGGCTCTGCTTCTTCAAAGTAATTATGAAAGAAATCAACCACCATTTCAAGTGGAGTCTTCGTAACCCCGCATCCATGCATGCACCTAAATTCTGATCACCATTTCTGTACGCATATTTATTGATTACAAATGCAATATTGTTATATACAAACACGGTACGAATGACAGACATGCATACACAAAGGCAAAACAAGAAAGCTCCTCAACAACAAAGTCATTAAAGTTCTGCATCAAATCGGCTCCTCTATGTAGTCATAAATATATGCATGCAAATGACAGATGAAAGCCAAAGAAGAAGTGAAACAAGAGAAAGAAATGCATACGATAGCTATGTCTGTACGTAAATCTGCTTACTTTTTGAATAGGCGTTGTGATCCCAAAACTGAGACATCATCGTCCCTTCCTGTTTGATTTGATAAAGATTTTGATAGCTTTAAGCCAAATTCATCTCTTTCATCAGCAATCTTCATCTCAGAATCAACCACATTCTTTTGGTGTAATCCACCTCTGAAATATTGGATTCCAGATAGATGTATTGTTAATCGTTACGTTAAATATTTTTATAGCGTCAATGAAAAGTCGATGAATTGAGTTCTCCTCACGTTTGTGGACGTTTGAAGAGACATTTGCATAGTCAGAGAAGAATCTCCTGAGGTTGATTTTCTTAGCAACTGCAAGTGAAGGACCAGTCTTTGGACCTCCACTAAAAAGCTAATTGGCACCCATTTCAACTGTGTTTCCTCCAATATTTCCTTTGCAAATCCGGCCACCAATCCTGGAAGTTGCTTCCAAGATTATACCTGAAGTGTTTTTGCTTCCATAATTCCCGTAAATTAAAAAAAAAAAAACAAACAAAACCCACATATGATACACATTGAGATGGAACTGCATACAAAAATGCCCATCGATCGATCGCCTGACATTCCAGAGCCGACAATGATGACAGGATTCGACGCCGGTGGCGACGTGGAAGCTGCTGTGACTAAGAACAAATGAAAAACTAGGGCAAATGGAAACACCATGGCAGCTGAGACCTTCATTTTTTTTCTTTTTTCTTTCTTTTTAATCTAAAGTTTGTGTTAGTGTTGTAGCTAATGTGAGTTGATGCAGTCGGCTTTATAATGTAGCTCCAAGGAATAATCCACGCAGGAGAATAATTAATCCCACCAATTAGCAAGAAAGTTTGCAGACTCTTTAAATTATTTTAATATCTGTCATGTTTCTTTTTAATCGTTAGTTGTCTGAACATGAGAGTTTAACGCTTGAAAAGATGGAGCATGTGACATAACTGGTCTTATCATAAGTTCAAAATTAAAATAATAAAAATTAACTCAAAAAATATTAATTTTTACCCAGTAAATTAAATTTTAAAAATCATTTATACGATTATACAGATAATTAGTTGAAAATTCTAAAATTTAATTAAACATTAAATCTGATATCAATTTCATTTTCAGAACTCATTTAGAACACCCAAAACTCAAAGCCCCCCATGCTTAGGGCTGAGAAGACTGGCAAGTTGGTGATGGTGGATTATAATTATTTATTAATTATTGACCAAAATGATATTAATTGTATGTTTATACTAGGAATACCACTTGAAAAACTTACCACTTTTGGTTGGTATGGCTTACCACCAAAATACTGGGGTATGATACAAATATTCCATGCTTAAGTATGATAATAATATATCAATGTCTTATTATTATATAAACAATTCCTAGATCCATAAAGATTTAAAGATTTGATTTGCATATTTTTTACAAAAACCAGTCTCTTATCGGTTTGAAAATATAAAGATTCGAGGCATCGTAAGCACACACATACTAAATTTTTTTTTTATTTTTAATTAATTCTTAAAGTAAAATTTGATAAACGATACTTGTACGAGTAATATAATCCCACACATACCACACAAAACTATTGTTATTTGATTGTCAATTATAGAGGTATTGTTGTTAAAAAATAATAATAATAATTTGTGTTTGCATGTGAAATGTCATAATTTAAAATGAAAAGAAAATTTGGCATTCTTGTCATTATGTTAGAGCAAAAGACAAGCCATCAACCCACCCAATTTTAAAAAAAATTAAGTAGGTGAAAGGGAAATTATTTTAGTTTATTACATTAATTAAAATGAATTTTGTAATTTTATAATTTTACAGTTAATTTTATTTTTTTCCTGTAAAATTAGTGGTTATATCAAATTTATTTTTGTCTTATTTTTAATTTTTGATTAAATCTAATTGACTTTATATAAAGAACAAGAATTCTCGTTTGATACTTTCTAATCTTTGACTTACAATGATCAACAACAATATTGTTCGCTTTTCATTATTCTAAGAGGAATACTTTTTGATATTTTTGCTTTATAATTTGTTGATATTATAATTTTTAACAAATTATTTTATAATTATAATATATAAATTTTATCGGATGTGACACTAGTAATTATAAGTAAAACTTTATGATTTTAAAATAATTTATTATATAATTAATATCACTTATAGTAATCTTTATTAATTTCTATAAATTTAATTTATTACTGGTCCACTGATAATGGCATGACCATAATTTACACTTACACCCCACATATGCTATAGAACAAACAAACGAATACAAAGCTGCTACAATTATTTTTGGTGGTATTGTGGTATTGTAGCTTATGATTACATTGGAAAAGAATAATATAACTAAATAAAAAACAAAAAACTTTAATTAAAGACGTAGAAGAAACCCAAAGAAAGGAAATTTAAAAGCTAAAATGATTCATAACCAAAGGATTGATTTCCCCGTATAAGNAGAGAGAGTACCTGTCAGCAACAGTCTGGATTCAAGTGTCAGTGATTGCCTTATAGCCACCTTCCTCAAGAACTGTTGCTATAGAGACATCCCCTGTCTTTATGATTCTTCCATCATCCTAATGGACAATAGAAATAAATATCATATATTTTAATGGTAAATATAGACCTATGGGTATTATTAACTGCATTCAGTGATCCTTCAATGGTTTAGCTGCTAAAAGAACTAAATGTTAAATTTTGCCCTTTTATGGCTTTTGAAGATGCAAACCTATCACCCCTCACATTACCAAATGAGTTATACCTCAACCGTACCATTTTCACATCATCCAATGTGAGATACCCGACATGTAACTGACATGGTCAACTCATTTGGTATGAAAAACTTCATTTTAATAACTAAACCCCCAACATAAACAAAATTCCATATAGTAATTTTCCAGCTGACTCACCATGATATGGATAAATGTTGGTTTTATAAATTCCAAAAGCCGTCTATAATGAGTTATCATCATCACAGAATTCTTTGGAGTCAAAAGCCCATTCACTGCTTTTGCTACATCTCTAAGCGCATCAACATCTAACCCAGAATCAATTTCATCTAATATAGCCAAGTCTGCTCCCAAAACCTGTATAAGCAAAGACATACACGAGAAGTGTGGAAACTTAAGCATATGAAACCAGGTTGCCATTTGAGTATAAGTTCTTGTCTCAACTTTATCAAACTGCAGTAACTTAAATGTGCATAGAACCTACATTGCTATGCCTTCCCATCTGACTGCTTCCCAGCCAAAGAAAATCTCATCAAGCCATTTCTAAATCCATTTTAGATGCAAAAAGTTCCTCAAATATCAATATCAATACATAGAAAGTGCAGGCTCAACAACCCAATAACAGCAGAAGAATTACTTCTCAGAAATTTCAGCCAAATAAAAATTGCATCACCAGTCTCAAACTCCAAGCTAAAAGAACCAATGAACACTACAAGTGATAATTTCTCTACTATCGTGACAGGCATATCAAGGAGACAACCCTGCCCTGGGAAGCACCCATTACCATCAAATATTTACCTTACAAGAGACACATCAGAAGTAAACATAAAGTGAGAAAGCATATTCATACCGCAAGCTGTAAAATCTCATTGCGTTTTCTTTCACCACCACTAAATCCTTCATTAACATTTCTATTAAGAAAGTCAGTCTTCATGCTCACAAGTTCCAGTTTAGGATATATATAAGCATAGAACTGCAAGCACAAAACAATATCGAAAATAAATTAGTTAAATTAAAACATACACAGAAGATAACCAGGGAGTCAAGAAAGAACTTGATAAAACTACTAGAAAAATTAACCATAAGTAGAAAGCACTTCAGGTGCATCAAAGCTATTTTACTTTTATGAAAGCGCTACTACACCAACCAAATACACTCCCAAACACACTAGAAATTAATTCTAACCTCAATCGGTCCAAGCTCCGGCTCACCAAGTTTTCTTCTTCGAGCATTATAGGCCATGTGAAGAAAGTCAACATTGTTGACTCCTGGAATCTCAACTGGAGACTGAAAACTCATAAAAAGTCCAGCAAGTGATCGTTCCTCCGGCTCCATTTCAAGCAAATTTTCCCCTTTGAAAACGACACTACCTCCGGTCACTTCATAATCCGGATGCCCAACCAGAACCTGTACATCATACACGCTCTAAATTCAGCATTTCTTTTTTATTCTAATTTTATTCTTAATTTCTCCAGAAAATAATGAAATATAAAGGGAAAAAAAAACTAACCTTTGCCAGTGTGCTCTTCCCAGAACCGTTCTTTCCCATTATCGCGTGAATCTATCGTTCAAAATCACACGCGTATCAGATTGATTTCCATCATCGATATTAGTTTAAATTAATTGTGAAGATTGAAATTTAAACTGACCTCTCCTTCGTTGACCGAGAGGCTAACGCCCTTGAGAATTTCCTGTTTGGTTTCAGCGATTACAGCAGTTAAATCAGTGACTTGAAGCAGAGGCCGGTTTTCCTCATTCTGGCTATCAGCTGAAGATTTCGAGGGAGAATCGACGGCAGAGAGGGTGGCTGTAACGCGATTCAGAGACAGACGGGGTTGGTTTGACTTTGACTGGAGACGGAGAGGTCGGAAAGCAGGAAGTGTAAAAACGAATGACTTAGAAGGCGAACAAGTAAATTTAAAGGAAGAAGAACTGGTTTTGCAAGGGAGAACTGCAGCCATCACAGCAGTAGTTGTCGATGCCGGAGTAAATTACGTCAAACATTCAATCTTCAACTCTACAATCAGACAGCTTTCTTCGTCTTCTTCGGCCTCTGTGGTTCGAGTGAAATGCACAGGAAGCAGGATTAACCATTGAAGTGTCAAAACGTGGGCCGGTCAGGGTCGAGTCAGACTAGGGTGCGAGTCCATCCGTATTAGCGGGCTAAATGCTGGGCCTAACGGGGTCTATAACTCACCGTATAATAACAGTTATACTTAAAATATTGTCCGCCTTCGATTTTACTGAAAGGGAAATTCCCACGTGTTCGCCTTTCTTTTTAACCAGCGGGCGCAACCGACGCTGTTTTCACCCTCCACCAAACTAATCTTCCTTTCGCCTTCTTCGCCCAAATATTAAACAATTTAACGCAGACAGAATAATTAAAATAAAATAATAATAAAAAGTAAAAAGATACCAAAAGAAGAAGAAGCTGACTGGCCTTTGAAGCGAATAAAGCTCGAGTGTGTATGTCATCTCTGAGCAAGAAAATCGAACCTTCAACTGTCTTTATTCCTTCCTTTCCCTTCAATGGCAGAGACTCCGAAACTCTTAGCATTTTATCTTCTGCTTCTTTTCGGTCTTCAACTCACTGTTTCGGTGCAGGAAACCTCTGTTCATTCCGGCCAAATTAACTCCAACTCTGTCTTGGTTGCGCTTCTCGACTCGCATTACACTGAACTCGCTGAGCTCGTTGAAAAGGCGCTTCTGTTGCAGACTCTTGAAGACGCTGTCGGCAAGCATAATATAACCATTTTCGCTCCTAAAAATGAAGCTCTTGAACGCGATCTCGATCCTGAGTTCAAACGGTTCTTGCTCGAACCGGGAAATTTGAAGTCTCTCCAGACGCTTCTGCTTCATCACATTGTACCCGGACGAATTGAAGTGCAACAATGGCCCGTTAAAGCCTCTGAGTCAACTCAGCATCACATGCTCTCGAGTCACCCGGTCGAGTTAACTAGTCAAGATTCCGGTGACAAATTTATAAGTAAATCGAAGGTTCTACAACCGAATGCCGTCGACCGTCCAGATGGAGTGATCCACGGCATCGAGCGGCTACTAATTCCTCGATCTGTACAGCAAGATTTCAACAATCGCCGAAGTCTCCGATCAATCTCCGCCGTTAAACCGGAAGGAGCACCAGAGATCGACCCGAGGACGAACCGATTGAAAAAACCTGCACCACCGGCTAAACCAGGCTCACCACCGGCACTTCCTATTAACTATGCAATGGCTCCCGGTCCAGCGCTAGCTCCTGCTCCGGCACCAGGACCAGGTGGGCCACACCACCATTTCAACGGGGAGAAGCAAGTGAAGGATTTCATTCAGACACTCTTGCTTTACGGCGGGTACAACGAAATGGCCGATATTTTAGTGAATCTCACATCCCTTGCGACCGAAATGGGTCGGCTCGTATCGGAGGGTTACGTTTTAACCGTTTTGGCGCCCAACGACGAGGCCATGGCTAAGCTGACGACAGACCAGCTGAGCGAGCCGGGCGCGCCGGAACAAATTATTTATTACCACATTATTCCCGAGTACCAAACTGAGGAGAGTATGTACAATGCCGTGAGAAGGTTCGGAAAAATTTCGTACGATACGCTGCGTTTGCCGCATAAAATGATGGCAGAAGAAGCTGATGGGTCGGTGAAATTCGGTCATGGTGACGGATCGGCCTACTTGTTTGATCCGGATATTTATACCGACGGCCGAATTTCGGTTCAGGGAATCGATGGAGTGTTGTTCCCGCCAGAGGAAAAGTCCACGAAATCGGACGGGAAAAAAAGCGTCAAAGTCGCCGTAAAACCTAGAAGAGGTGCGTTTAATTGAGCATTTAATTTAATTATTTAATTACTAAGCATTTAATTATTTAATTGTAAATGCTGATTAGGGTGATTATTGAGAAAAAAAATCTAATTCAAACACGAAACATATTACTTTTAGGATTTATTAACTTGAATGCAAATATGAAACTACTGCTATACGAAACATGATTAGTATTAGAATTTCGGAGGAAAAGAAAATATCGGACGAAACATTGCAGAGAGGGGGAATGTGGGTGGGGTGTGTTTGTCGTGGTTAGTATTAGTGTTGGGTGAAGGGAGATTTGTCGGTGCGTCAGAGTTGGTCAGAGGTCATAGTTGTCATTTACTCTGTCTGCTCCTGCTTTTGTTGTTTTCACAAGGATCACCGTCCGTGACGGTTTCATTTATCATTTATCATTAATTCACAGAAAAATGATATCAAAAATATTAGGGGCTTTGGATGCTCTTCCTTGTACAATAATCTTAGATCCAAAAGCTGTGTCCGTATTTGCCTTGGCCTAAAAGAATTGGATACGCTCTTCCAAAAGCTTTATAATATACTACCTGCGTTGCATTTAAGTGCTTTTAATTAGGTCCAAGAGAAAAATGCAAAAATAAAATTAATATTTTTAATATTACCATTTAAATATAACTCTTTTTTTTTTTGTGCTTAATTTTGAATGCACAAGACACCCGTTAAAATATTTGATGACTGTATGTTTATATTTTATTTCATCGATAATAGGGGATTAAAAATCACGGCATCTTAATGTTAATCGGTGATTACTTTAGATAGATATTATTTCCGAGAAAATTCTACTGTGTAAGAGGATTTTGATGGTGGGAGTTGTAGACAGCTGAAAATATTCATAAAATAGAAACTGTCGGCTAAGTCAAAAACTCTGGCTGCAAAGCTGATTGTGAAGCCTGGAGAAACTGTCGGTGAGGGAGTAGGAAAGGAAAAATAAATTGAAAATTAAAACTAATTTGTATTTGGAATTAAGTAGCTCACAGTCACTGCAAATGGCCAGAAAGGATATTGTATAAGCAAGAATTAATACTAAAATTGTTTTAGGAATCTTGACTTGCTTTCTTCCTAAACTTAAAAACGACAGCCCGGCTGCCCATTGCTTCATTTATTTATTTTTAACTCATGCATGATTTGATTTTATTCTCATTATGATTATGTAACTGTATTGCCTACTGGACTGGGACCATTTCCAGTATTATATAGGTGCAGAATCCTGCCAATTATCTATATAATACACACACCACGCAAATTGCCAAGTCCATTTCTTATAAATTCAAGCTATAAATAAATTTATTGAGATGTATTTGATCACCCCATCTATCATTAAATCTCTCCCTGCTTTGTCAAACACTGCTTATTTCTTCTTGTCAGAAATGAATCCAAATCTTATTGATCTCTGCATAATAATATTGTACATGCAAATTATGTATACAATATTCAAATTGATGCGATGTAGAACTAACAAAAATATATTGATTTGGTGTAAAAGAAACGAAGTGTTTTCATTTTGGAAACTATTGAATTGCTGGATGACTATATTTTACTGTTACATTGTGAGATTATCTGTGGTTGGAAAGTGGCTTTCATTGACTAATATTGGAAGTTAATAAGTTGCTTTCTATCTGTTGATTTGTAATGTAGTATCTAATATAATGAATATATATATATATATAGTGAATTATTATTAATAATTTTCTGTTAATGGCATAATGTTGTTTGGTTGGCAGGAAAGTTGCTTGAAGTAGCATGCCAGATGCTTGGCGCCTTTGGACAAGATTCCCGTTTCACCACATGCCAGTGAAAACCCACCCTCACTTCCTGCAATCAAAAGCAACACTTCAAACAAGGACGAAGGTAAATATCCTTTATTCTGTTTGATTATTCCAAATCCTTCTTTATTTCTTTCTCAAGCTAAATCGAATTAAGCTATCTCAAAAAATCTTAACAAATAGAACCAAACAACTCCGGCAACTAGCTTTTACAATATTGTTTTAGAGGTCAACTGAAGAAGGACTTGATTTCTTTAATTCATGCACTCCCCATTATTATAAATTTCATTAGAACTCTGCTGGCTCTTCTTGGATACATCTTGCCTTGGACTATTTACAGCCCCATCACTGGTAGGTATAAGAGAGACCTGTGAAAGGACACCAAGATATTAATTTTTGTTCGTTTTAACTTTGTTTTAAAGTCAAGATTACACCTTCCTACAAACCATGACAAAAACATGTAATCTAAATTGTAGGCAGTATCTCTCTTATCTTTGACCTAAAAATTATAACTTGTAAGCAGAAAAACCTTTGACAAACAAGGTTTCTGAAAAATTTATGAATCCTCGACAGAGTTTTACGATGACTTCTAAAGTTCTAATCAGATCTTATATGTCTGTATCTGAAATTTCGTCTTGCAAGATAATTGGTTTATACTAATGTTATATTATCATTGATTCAATATTGCAGGTACTGAAAAATGTAAAAAGGTTTTTTTTGTTTCTTTGGTGTAAGATGTGACTTCTTGCTATCTTTATTCTCTTAAATTTTTCAAATGGAAGGAAGGCTGCAATGCAAATCAGGCAAGGTTCAAGAATGGGAAAATTTGGAAGCAAGCAAAGTATTTTGGCATTTGGTGTTATATTATTGCAAGGGAAGGAAATTAAAAAATAAATAAAAAAAAGGTTTGCTTTGCTGTCATTTCCAGTTATAGTTGCCCCGAAAGGTACAAGATTTTTGTATTTTGTGTGAAATATGGTGGTGATGAGCTGTCTGCTGTTGATTGGTTGGTGAGAAAGGAAGGGGGATTAATTGTGTCTGTGTGATGCACGAAAAGGAAGAGTCCACTTGTGGGCATCCCAATCAATGAAATAGTAGCAAAGAGTCTGTGAGAAAATATTATAAAATAAATAAAAAAGGTCAATTCTTTGTGTTAGAGGCAGATTAAAAATAAATAAGTAAAATAATAAATTGTAGCTATTTTTCTTATGCAATTTGTTTGCCATTTTTGTTTGTCCTTCCCCCTTTTTTTTTGGTTTGGACAAATATTTTCCTTAAATTTTTTATATTTTTAATTTTTAAATATTTAATAACACATAAATATAAAAAATAATGAATGAATTAAATTTTATTTTTATTAAATTTTTTGATTATTTTAATACTGTGATAAATAAAAATTAAGTTATAATATAAAAAATTAAGAGAGTATTTTAATCCTTCTTCTTTTATGATTGATGGTCAAAATAACAATAAGTTTTTTATTTCATTCATGGGTTCATATTTTTATGCTCAAATTCTTGTTTCTAAAGCAATTATAGAATAAATGCATTTGCATTGCCCCCTTGACACAATTTAAACCCAACAAAAAAAAACCCTAATGAATAATATTTAATTACAAAATTTATAAAGGTGTTAAATTGTTATTATGGATACTTTAATGTAAATAAATAAAATATCATTACTAGAATATTTCGGTCTATTATTGTTTAAAAATATATATATATTTTTAAACATCGATTCTAATCTATAAAATATATATTAATTTTTAATTATTAATATTTATAGAGAAGGAAATCACCTTTGGGATGATTTTAATTATAAAAATAATAATTTTATCATATAAACATTGTCTTTTTTTTATTAATCACATATTTTTTAAAATTAATCGTTATTAAAAAATATATGTATTCAAATTACAGTTCTTGGAAAGTTCTTCTGTGGTATATATTTTACATAATTAACAAATTTGAGAGGATATAATATTTTAATTTATAAATATAATTTTTTTTTAAATTTAATGAATAATAATTTTTATTTATATTTTAAATTACAAGGATGTCAGAAGTATGGTATAAATTTTGTTTTTTTTATAATATTATTTGGAAAAAAGTTTTGGCCCACTTTGAACGTCATCTATTCTTTAACAACCAAGGCCCAGCCCTTCACTCAAGCACCTATCAACCCAACAGCTTTGTTGAAACGACCCAATCATTCCAATTAAAATCATTGGCCCAATAACTAAATAAAAACCAAATATATACACACACTTGATAAATATTTTATAAAAATTTATGACTAATTTTTTAAAAAATAATTTTTTATTAGAATCATTTTAATAAAAAAATTATTTTATTTTTAGAATTCCTAATGCATTTTTGAGATTACCTTAAATCATATATTTTTTAAAATTTTAATACATAAAAAAAAATTTATTATAGTATATGGGATGATAGTATTTCAATTTTTTTAAATTTTTTTAAAGATTATTTTAATTTTTTTAAAATTATTTCAAATATTATTTATTTATGTTTTAAAATTTTTTAATATATTTTAAATTTTTTAATAAATTTTTTTAAAATATTATTTATTATTATTTTAAATTATATAAAATATGTTTTAAATTTATCACGAAAAAAAATAAAAAGGGCACAATGGAGCCATCCCCACTAAACAATATAATATTAACGTAAAAGCACTTCTAACCAATGCCCGTCCTCCGCCTTCATTAAATTAATTACCTTCAAAAGCATTTTAACGAAATACCAAAATTGCCCCTTCCTCGAACAAAAACCCCTCGGTCTGTATTTCCACGCCCAATCGTCTATCCCTCTCTCTCTCTCCCCTGCATTTTTTCTTACTTTCATTCTTCTCTTCGATTCATTAGTCGATCGTACGGCCAACTATGACTCTGATGACTCCTCCACCGCTGGATGTAATTATTCCTCTCTTTCTCTCTCCTTCATTCATTCTCTTTGTCAGTGCAATTTGATTTCAGTCTCTTAGACGTCGCCGTTTCATGCTTCTCGATGTTTGTTTCAATTGAATTGGAGTCGGTGTTTTTGCTTCCACGATTTCAATTAGTAGATCGAAGCTGTGTTTCGTTTTGATTTATATTTTTTTTTCATTTTTCTCTTTAAATTGTTTTGTGTAGCGACAGGAGGACGATGAGATGTTGGTGCCAAACTCCGACTTTGTCGAAGGTCCTCAGCCAATGGAAGGTTGTAGTGCAATCCAATTTTCTTTTCCCTTTTTTACCCGAGAAATAATGTGTAAAACGAAATCAAATTAAAATTTTAGGGTAATCAGTAGTTGTTTGCTTTTAATTTGTCAATAATGAATGGAAATTTAGACTTGGTAATGATTAAAATGACAATTTGTTGTTAATTTTTTATTTGTTTGATTTGCATATGAACCAGAAAAAATATCTTTAAATTGAAACTCGAAATTTGCGAAGGAAAAGAAATTGTTCTAAGTCATGGTTGAGTAGAGTTTTTAGTAATATTCTTCTTCCTGATGCTTGTTTAGTAAGTGAATGGAGTATTAATGCTGTAATCTGTTTTGCCTGGTTAATTATTTTAGTGGCACAAGCAGAAAGTGCGAGTACAGTGGATGCCCAGGCAGTAGACGATCCACCATCAGCAAGGTTTACATGGACAATTGAGAATTTTTCAAGACTTAACACCAAGAAACTTTACTCTGATGTTTTCTTGGTTGGCGGTTTTAAATGGTATAAAGTCTCTCTTCGACTTTGTTATGCAGTTATGTATGGGTTGTCGGTCCTTTTTGCTACGGTTGATCATGAAGATTTATTTTGACTTGCGTTTCTCAGGCGAATTCTTATTTTTCCAAAGGGAAACAATGTGGATCACTTGTCAATGTATTTAGATGTTGCGGATTCAGCAAATTTGCCATACGGTTGGAGTAGATATGCACAGTTCAGCTTAGCCGTTGTCAATCAAATTCATAGCAAGTATTCAATCAGAAAAGGTACTCCATTTTTGTATAGTTATGACATAAAGACCCTCGCTTTTATCTTCTTCAGGTAAAATGCCTTTGGCATATGTTTTGGAATGAAAAAATATTTAGGCAGCAGAATATTTTCTTCCACTAGTTGGGAAAATATTCTGTATAGAACAGTGGTGGTTATCATTATTCCATTCTCTTTATAGCCTATGTTGTTCTTAGAATATTGTTAATTTGGAAAATTCTTTTGTTATGTGATTATTATTTTGTTGTCTTGTCTTCTTGTGTAATGAAGACATTCACTTAATGCAAAACAGTATCATTATGTATGTAATATTTTGCATAATATCAAGCTTTGGTTTCTTTATCATATTTCTTTTACATTACAAACATATATTATTATACTTTGTTTGGGTGAGGTATGGGATATCTCTATGCAGGGTTAGGAGTAGTTTTGTAGTATGGATGTTGGCAAGCCATAGTTGACTTTGTGTCAAGGCTTGCCCCTCCTTAGCTATAGTGTAGTGCTGCTGAATATATATGAAGCAACTTGTGTGTTGGTGATGATTTTGTTGCTTGCTTTTGCAGACACACAACATCAGTTTAATCTACGTGAGAGTGATTGGGGTTTCACTTCGTTTATGCCCCTTGGTGAATTGTATGACCCCAGTAGAGGCTATCTTGTGAATGATACGTGTATAGTTGAAGCTGATGTTGCTGTCCGTAGGGTTGTTGATTATTGGGCGCACGATTCCAAAAAGGAGACTGGTTTTGTTGGACTTAAGAACCAAGGAGCTACTTGCTACATGAACTCTCTTCTTCAAACACTGTATCACATTCCTTACTTCAAAAAGGTTTGTGAATTTACTCTTCAAAACTTGTCATATTTATGTGATTAGCAAGAAGGTCCTATATCTTGTTTATTACAGGCTGTCTATCATATGCCGACCACTGAGAATGACATGCCATCAGGAAGCATCCCATTGGCTTTGCAAAGTCTATTTTATAAGCTTCAGTATAGTGATACTAGTGTAGCAACAAAAGAGTTGACGAAGTCTTTTGGATGGGACACCTATGATTCTTTCATGCAGCATGATGTTCAAGAACTTAATAGGGTTCTTTGTGAAAAACTTGAAGATAAAATGAAGGTACTTATGGTTACAAATTTCTACTCTCTCTCTCTCTCTCTCTCTCTCTCTCTCTCTAATTATGTTTAAAATTTCTCTTTCTGGCTCAGGGAACTGTCGTGGAGGGTACAATACAACAATTATTTGAAGGACATCACATGAACTATATAGAATGCATCAATGTGGACTATAAATCAACGAGAAAGGAATCTTTCTATGGTACATTTTTGAGGTTATGGTGGATTCCTAAATTAGTGCAAATTAATTTTTGGAACTTATTGATTTTACTATGTGAAGTGTAGATCTTCAGCTTGATGTCAAAGGCTGTCGAGATGTTTATTCTTCTTTTGACAAATATGTGGAAGTGGAACGCCTTGAGGGTGATAATAAATACCATGCTGAACAGCATGGGTTACAGGTGAGATGCCTTTGAGACATGGGAAAAGTTGTTTGTATTAACTTGTTTAAAAATCTCCCAATTATCAAGCAGTATAGATTTAACTAACCTCAAAAGGATTTTACATCTGTTTGTTTTTGAGAGGTTCATCTTGCAAGTCTTTTGCTGTTTTTTTCCCTCCCCTCGCGGTTTTGCCAGTCTTTGTTCCTCTTTCTTGCCTTTTATTCCAGAAACTTGGTTCATAACCTCAGTTTATAACCTCTTCTATTGCATTACTGAATGCATTGTTGTCTCCACCTGTTTCTGCCTTTTGCTCTAATGTTCACATTTTGAAGACAATTTTGATGTAATTAATATTGGGTCTTTTCAGGATGCTAGGAAAGGTGTTCTGTTCATTGACTTTCCTCCTGTCCTTCAACTTCAGTTAAAACGATTTGAGTACGATTTTATGCGGGATACTATGATTAAGGTTAGTTGTTGTTTAGATAATTCTTTGCCTCTCTGATATTGTGATTGCTGTTGACATTGCAGATCTTATTTCTTATAGGCTGGTATTACTGTTGGCTGGGGATATGGATGCTCAAAAGTGATAGATATTATTCTGCTCATTAAATTTTCTTTGTTATGCCTTCTTTGTTCTGTTTGATTGTTGCACTTTTTGTTAGGATATAGGGTTGGTTCAACCATGTACATGGGTGTAGACTTGGATTTTGCGTGTCAATGCAAACATGAGGTGTCTAGTGGAAACCTCAAATTCTAGACAGGATCTGTCTACACACAGACACGCTCAAGCATGCATTGCATATTTATTTATGTAGTTGTAGGTCTTAAATACACAATAATTGTGAGAGTTCTAAAATATTTGGTCAAAGCATGGTTATCAACTAAGTTATCTATTTATTATATGAACAGCTTAATTCATCCTTAATTATTTACTCTTTTATCGTTGATTGATTTTTTGTTTGGATACATTAACTACAATTATTGTATTCTTTTTGTACAACCATGAATTATTCTTATTGCTAATTGTCAACAGATAAATGATCGATATGAGTTTCCTCTGCAACTTGATCTTGATAGAGAGAATGGAAAATATCTATCACCAGAAGCGGATAAAAGTGTTCGCAATCTTTACACTCTACACAGGTATTATTGATTTAGGATAATCTTTATGTAGGAATCATTTTTTGACTAAACTAAATGTCTTTCAAGGCACCAAAATGCAAGCAAAATATGAGCTCATCAGTGTGTGAACCACATAATCCCATGTTCTTTAATATTAAAAATTGCTTATATTACCTTGTTCTCCGAGATAATTAATATACCCTTTTGGTTTAAGTTGTATTCGCCATGGTAAGTTGTGTAATCTTTTGGATTGCATAATCCATGTGATTTCACTCGACTAATTTATGTTCTTTTGGAAAGTTTATAAATGAAATTTTTGTTTGGGAAATTTTATTGAAGTATTACAAGTGTGTAATAGAGCAGGAGTCCACAAAAAAGCCAAAACCGTAGAGAAACAAATCAAACCTATACAAAAAAGGGCCAACATTGCTCAAAAACCTGTTTTGATTCCTATGAAACCACCCACCAGTGGACACAACTGAACAATACTATACAATTAGATTACAAAAATATCCCCTCTGAATTTAGCTAAATGATGAAAAAAGAGGTATGATGGAACCCCTCAGAAACCGCAGCCCAAAGCAAAGCAAAAGGGCAAACTCTATCCCAAAAGCCATCAATGTTATGCTCTCTCGATTCCTCAAAGCTTTGATTTTTTTATTTCTGTCCGGATGACCCGAATCAGAGCTGAAACTGCACATCTCCCTAGCATCTTGGCTTTTATTCCTCTCTCAAAAGCAAATGTCCTCCACTAACACAGAATCACAAGACCACGGCATGGCACAAGACATCTTAGCCTCTTGGCTTAATCTTTTCCCTCAATCTTGAAGCAAAACTACAATAGAGAAACAAATGATTGGAAGTCTCATCGCTTGTTCTATACATCACACTTATTTGGGTACTTACTTTGTTTTTTAATTATTGTTTGCTTGCAGTGTTTTGGTTCATAGCGGTGGAGTGCATGGTGGGCACTACTATGCTTATATCAGGCCAACCCTTTCAGATCAATGGTATGCAATGAGCTTATATGTGTCATGTATAAAAGTCTCTCAAGTGATGAATTTGACATATGGGAATAGATTGAAAATGCATAAATATCATATCTTTGTTGTTCTTGGTTTACCACTGTGTGAGCTAGGTCTAGGTTTCCCCTTTTTTTTTTTTCACATTGGTGAAAGCTTTTTCTTTGTTTTTTTCCCAATATGTTCTTCATGAAAAACTCTGTTTTCTTTGGTTCAGATTAATATTAGTTATAAGATTATAACGTTCTATACAACATTGGACAGTAGTGAAATTCCTTTCAGAAAAAGAAAAAGAAAGATCAATCTGATTATGCAATTTTGTTATTCTTTGCTGATAAAGTTTTGGCTTCTCTCTCTTTCTCCTCTCTAGTGTTCTTCATTTCTGTTATGAAGTAACTCATTCTTTGGATTGCATATGGTTAGGTTCAAATTTGACGATGAGCGGGTAACAAAAGAAGACATGAAGAGGGCATTAGAGGAGCAGTATGGTGGTGAAGAAGAGGTAGTGGTGTTCTCAGCTTTATACCAAAAGCTTTTTAATTTAATTTTATACTTATCTTCATCTGAAATGATGCTTTTTTTATGTTTGGGGTTGCATCTGACAGTTGCCTCATACAAATCCTGGGTTCAACAACTCTCCATTTAAATTTACAAAATTCTCAAATGCATATATGCTTGTGTATATACGTGAAAGTGACAAGGACAAAATAATCTGTAACGTGGATGAGAAGGATATCGCTGAGCACCTAAGGGTGAGATGTTTGTGGATGTTTGTTAGTTGTATGAAAAAATTATGTTGTTCTGTTCTGAACTTACTCTGGCTCTTAACTTTGCAAATGACATCCCAGATAAGGTTGAAGAAAGAACAAGAAGAAAAGGAGCAAAAGAGAAAGGAAAAAGCGGAAGCACACCTGTATACACTCATAAAGGTTATGACTGTCAAAATCTTCTGTTCTGTTCCCGTTATATCTTCCTCAAGTCATTGTTAATGTCTAGCTAAGTGTGAAATTTATTTGGGACACTAGTCACTAATGCAGTTAGTTTATGCCTTCAGGTTGCACGTAACGAGGACCTACTTGAACAGGTGGGAAAGGATATATATTTTGACCTTGTAGATCATGAAAAGGTTCCTTGTTTTCGAATTCAGAAGCAAACAACTTTCAATGTTTTTAAGGTACTATTTGTTATTTTGTTAATGTTCTTTCAAAAACTTCTTTTGCTTGTGAGCAACTAGTTCTGTCCATACAAAGTGCAAGTTCCTTTGTATTAATATTGGTGCACATTAAACAATTTTTCTGAATGTTCCTTGATCAGGCATGTAAATAACAGTACTAGTTTCTACTGCTTGCAAAGGGAGACTATTTTATTTTATTTCATCAATCTGGCTTTCAGTTAAGAGTTTGAATTCTATGTTGTTTCCCATTCTTGAAAATGCAATATCAAGTAGTTTTTGGACCAGAAGTTACTGGGATTTATTCATGTGGATGCGTTAGTTTTTGTTAACAAGTCATATTATGCATTTGTTGCCATCTATTATTGCTGAGAATGGGGCTTTTTATTTAAGTTTTATGCACTATGTGTTAATATTTATTGCTTCCTATACAATAAAATCTACAATGGCAGACTCTTTTGTCCTCAGAAGTTCCTTTTCCTTGGATATTTATAATACTTGTATTCTGATTATTGAGCTTTTCTTAGGAAGAGATCGCCAAGGAATTTGGAATACCAGTGCAATTCCAGCGTTTCTGGCTGTGGGCAAAGCGCCAAAACCATACTTATCGTCCAAATCGACCACTGACCCCTCAGGAGGAAGCGCAATCAGTAAGAAACTTTTGAATTTTTATATTTTTGATTTGTAGCAAATGCTGCTGATGTGTTTTCTGCCTGATGTGTTTTCTACAAGAAGTGCCCAGATGATACATGGCATTCGTCTATCGTAAATCTCTGACATGATGCCTCTTTTTATGTATCTCTATTATCTTAGGAATCCTGTTGCCTGTAAATATCAGAGAAACAATTTATGGATCAGTGGTTTTATTTCTAAGTTCCTTCACCCATTTCATTCCAACAATATGGTGATGAGTGTTCATAGTGTGCGTATTCTTTGCTTTATTCTGGAATCAATTGGGTTTGTCTTGAAATGTTCTATTGTATTTGGTAAGGTTGCATTTGTTTGTTTCTCATCAAAAGTGAAAAATAAATTCTTAGGTGAGATCCTTTTATAATGCACATAGATTCCTGGCTATTATATTCTTCCATATCATTTTTTTAAATTCTTATGGCCGAGTTACGCAATGAGGGGTAAATGTTTCCCTTCCCTGTATACCCTGTTTACTTTCCTATTGAAGACAAGATTGGATTGGCATGATATGGGTTTTGCCACTGTGCAACATCACTGCTTGAGTTGGTATATATTATGAATCTTATAACCATTGATCCTTTGTTTGATTTATCCACATGATTTCCAATGTCCACATGCTTAAGCTCTGATTGTTGAGGCTTTAGATCGATTGTTGTGGCATGCATGTTTATGTTTGTAATAACTCTTCCAACACATTCTAGGTTGGACAATTGAGAGAGGTTTCGAATAAGGCAAATAATGCAGAGCTTAAGTTGTTCCTGGAAGTAGAACTTGGCCCGGTAATTTTCTCTAGTTCTATTCACTTTCTTTTCTATGCATGTTGAAGTGAAATTTTGATAACTTTTTGGTCTCTTAATGATTTGTTATTACTGGTTTGGAGATCTTCCTGTGTTGCTTCATTATTGAGATCTACAATTATACAGGATTTGCGGCCTCTCCCTCTGCCTGTGAAAACTAAAGAGGATATTCTTCTATTCTTTAAACTCTATGATCCTTTGAAAGGGGAGCTCCGGTAATTTTCTTTTTCTTGTTTTCCATTGGGTTATAAGTAGGTAAGAGTCATGATTACGTAGGCCTTCTTTCATGATGTCAGGTATGCTGGGAGGCTGTTTGTGAAGGGTACTGGTAAGCCAGTGGAAATATTGGATAAACTAAATGAAATGGCTGGCTGTGTTACTGATGAAGAAATTGACCTTTATGAGGTTATTTGTCTGCATTTCAGTATTAAGTTTTCTTGCATCAATCAAGTTTTATTTCCAACCATTATCTTACCCCGTATTGCTCTATGACAGGAAATAAAGTTTGAACCTAATATTATGTGTGAACCCATAGACAAGAACCTAACATTTCGTGCTTGTCAGGTATGCAAAACAATTGTTGAGGATTGATTTTGTAGTAAATTGCTTCTAACAACTATATTCTTAGTCTGGAAAGTATGATGCGCCCTATGCAGCCATGTAAAGAGATGAACTAGCTTTCTATGAAATCTTAAGGCAATTTATGGTTTTTATTTTGTAGAGACCTTCTGCTGTTCCTACAAAGTTCTATTATTATTATTTTCTAAAGTTTTTGGTTTACAGAATATTGAGATGAGTTTGGCACTGAAGGTATATTAGCCCGGTGCTCTCTCTCTCTCTCTTGCGTCGCAACTTATTTGATGTGCATCTCCTTTTTGAGCACTCTCTTCTTTCCTTAAATCTATGCTGTTATGTCAGATTTCTACTTGCTTAATCCTACATTCAAGCTTTTCTTATATCAATACCTTATTTCCATGAAATCAAGCTTTAACCAATTTGACTGCATTTTGCTTGCAAGAAAGCTGCTGAAATCAAAGATTCCAAAGCTGCTCCATGTCATTGTTTACTTTTGAGAGGCTTTCCTTTTTCACTAAATTTAATTTGATGTTTTAAGCTGTTGTCTTCTGTATCAATATTCTTTTCTTTTTATTTTTTATTCTTTAAATCTATCTGTAGCTTGAAGATGGTGACATAATTTGTTTCCAAAAATCTTCTCAAGCTGGAAATGATGAACAATGCCGCTATTCTGATGTTCCTTCATTTCTGGATTATGTTCATAATCGTCAGGTATGCTTTCAACCTTTCTGATATGAAGATTTGAGCCTCCAGGTTCTTATGCTATTCAGTGCAACCTAAGTAATTTATTTGAGTTTTCCTTTCATCGCAGCGCTTTTGATTGGGGCACATCAAGTGTTGAATTGTGTTATATGACAAGTCAAATTAATGCCATAATTACTTTATGCTATTTTACAAACAATGTTTTCTCCGGGTAGCTATTATAGACCTTTAAATTCTAAACTCAAGTCAGTGAAGCGCTGGGCCATTGGGTTTAGGTTTGTTGATGATGTTCTTTATTCAAAATTAATTTCCATTTGAAGTTTTGGCCTTGATAATTTTATGAATTCGTTGATATTAGTCTCTCAAATGTAAAATTATAAAGTGGAATGAACAAAATGATTTGAAATTGAAATCTTAATTTTTTTCTTTCTGATGTAAAGTGATAGCTTCAGATGTGTAAAATGGTATCCAGTTGAGGCTTAAGATGTATACTTAAGCTCTTAGAAGAAGAATCATAGGTAGTTGTGTGTGTATGTCTGTATTTTTTGCAGAGATTAGTTTTCTTGCCATGTGTGCTTCAAACACACTAAGACTTATGAAAGATTGAATATGCCCAAAAATTTTGGTGATTGATAGCTAGTGGTAGGGGAGTTCTTATCATTATTTTCTTTTAACGATTATATCTAGAATTTTCATTGCACTATTTATTAGTAGTAGTATTTTTAATTAGATTATGGAAGTTGGTTTAAAGGGGGCAACAGGTATAAGTGGTGATAGAAACCCTACAAAGTTTAATTGGAAAGAATACTGAAGAATAAAGTTTTAGTCTGCTTCTCTATTTTGATTTTCGGTTATGTAACACAGAGGAATCATTGTTTGATTTCTTTAACTTTCAGCATTCAATTTGCAGTTTGTTAGATGTTAAAGTGCAAGATTTTTATAGGCAATAATTTATTTAACTCTCATTTGTAATGTACAAGTCAGGGAAATTTGGAAAGTGATTGCAGTTGGGTTATGATTTTAGATTCAATATTGGGGTTCATGTTCAAAGTTTTAAAGATAACTTTTTAATTAAAATGATTAAGTTTCGAGTGTTACTTGATGATCAATAGGTTGTTCGCTTTCGTTCTTTGGAGAAGCCAAAGGAGGATGAATTTTTACTTGAGTTGTAAGTTTGTCCTAATTCTTTGATGGAACAATCAGTCTGCTGAATGTATATTTTGGATTTTTGTTTACTCATTTCTTATAAAAGGGTAAGTGTTAATACATTTTTGTAATGTGTCTAGGTCAAAGTTTCACAATTATGATGATGTTGTGGAAAGAGTAGCTAGCCATCTTGGCTTGGATGATCCATCCAAAATTAGGTTAACATCTCATAACTGTTACTCCCAGACACCTAAACCTCAACCTATCAAGTACCGAGGGGTTGAACATTTATTTGACATGCTGGTACACTACAACCAGGTTAGTGTTATCCTTGTGTTTCTGTTTGATATTAGTTATTATGCCTTACGGCTTTCTGATTACCTGAGCTTAATAGCTGAAAAGAAATTGTTTTTAATCTTGTTTGCATAGACTTCAGATATCCTATACTATGAAGTACTGGATATTCCTCTGCCTGAACTCCAAGGCCTGAAAACATTGAAGGTTGCTTTTCATCATGCTACCAAGGATGAAGTGGGTGCACACTTTGAAACTAAGTTTTTTAATTGTTGTTTATTTTAAATTGCACTTCTAAGTTTGTGCTTCTAACTGAAACTTGTTTTTCTCAGGTAGCAATTCATAGTATCAGATTGCCTAAACAGAGCACAGTAGGTGATGTACTTGATGAACTAAAGAAGAAGGTAGCTGCTGCTGCTTTGGTGTTTACCACATGAACAATTTCTTTTCCATGCCACCTCTATTTGACATGGTTTTTGGAGAAGCTCAAATTTTGGACTTCTCTTAGAAGATCTTTGTGAGCTGTTACAAGATTCTAAATTGTCCAATATATCCTTGTGTTACCTTAAAAATTCTCCCGTCTTTCTCATCCTTAACTTTATTTTATTCAATGAAACTGATAAGTAGGATATTGTATCTTTTTATTGACTAAATTATTTGATGATTACATATATGCAGTTTACAATTTTCTCTGCCTTAATCTGGAACAGGTTGAGTTGTCTAATCCCAACGCCAAACTTAGGTTGCTTGAAGTTTTCTATCACAAGATTTACAAGGTATCAAATAAATATTTTGCCAGGTGGTCCTTTGCTTCTTAATTCTAGAGTAGATACCATTAATTAATGATGAACTTGGTTGACTTGATTAACAAACCTGATTAACTTTCCTAGCAAAAAAAAAAAAAGGTTGAAGGGTTCATGCACACACTTACCTGAAGCAGATGTGTAACTGTCGTATTATCTCTCAACAAGTTTTGACAGTATTTTTTCATGTTGTCACATAATTGATGTCAATTCTTTGTTAGGTATCAATGGTTTATTTGTCAATTTCGTAAGAATTTAAATAGTCTTAAACTACTATGACCAAATGTTTACCTTTTTGGAGTACTGGTGCTGTGATAATGGTCATTGTCTAGTTGATCATAACCCTGTTTCTTCTTTGCTGTTGATTTCAAACTCTTTTTGTGGCCTTTTTCCTTCTTTGAAAAACTGAAGCAAAAACATCAAATAAGTATTTTCTGGGACCTCAAATGCTGTATCCATCGGTAAGTAGCAACTTTAATGCAAAGGCTGGGGTATTGTGGGGTGGTCGGGTGCGTGTGTGAAATGTGGGGGTTGTGGTTGGGGGGCACAGGTTTTCTTGTACTGCAGTTTCCTGCAAAGTGGAAATCAGCAAACTTCTTCTTCTTCTTCTTTTTTTTTTTTTGTGTGTGTGTGCGCGCGCGCGCCCTAAACTGGGAATGAAAGAAGGGTGACAATTTGCTGCTTTCTTGATTTTAGATTTTACTGGGAGATTTAATGAAGTTTTCAAGTTCGTCTGGCTTTTTACGTGCCTTTGTTGTATTGCTCATAATTCTGCCACTCAATGGTCAAAAGAGAGAAAAAGCATGTAACTCAGCAACTATTTTTTGCAGATCTTCCCGCTCAATGAAAAGATCGAGAATATTAATGATCAATACTGGACATTACGGGCTGAGGAGGCAAGTTTTATTTGTTGCTAGAAATTTAACCATATTTTGTTATGCTTTCATTTAACGTTAAATCCCGATTTGGATGATTGTTGGATTTCCATCGTTGGGCTTGATCTTTAGCCTGACACCGAAAGCCATGACTAGCCAAGGCCTAGTAATTGTGTGGAGAAAAGAAATGTATGTACTGAGTCAAGTGTTCGCTAGTCATCAATCTGCAATACAGTTTTGCCGTTTTCGTCTGTCATATTGTATTTGATAACTTTGGTTAAGCTTTTCTAGAGGTCCATAGAGCTAGAAAGTTTGATGACAATAGATTGCCATTTCCTGGATCTTGAATTTGTTGAGGACTATGTGAAAAGTTCAATGTCATTTACTTTTCCTGAATGAACATTGTTTCCAATTGTATAATTTTTTCCAAGTAACTCCAAACCACCCCCCTCCACAAATATGTATATATATATATATATTGTTTTCTTTCAATATTTTTCTTTTTCAATGACTTTGACTTTGTTCTGTTTAGTTTTGGGTCGGAAAAGAGCATGGCTTTATTGTTTTGACTGGTATTAAAATAGTTGTAGCCTGTTGTCATGCTTTATACGCATTCTATTAAAAATATATGGCTTTTGGCTTCAGTTTCATTGTAAGAATTCCAACTTTTATTTATCGTTCAGATTCCAGAGGAGGAGAAAAACTTTGGTCCTCATGATCGCTTGATTCATGTTTATCATTTTATGAAAGACACAACTCAGAACCAAGTGGTTAGTTGGACGAAAGCTTTTGTTTCTTTTTCTGTCTTTTGTCTGCACCAGTCATTTATGTTTTGGTCCTTTAGCAGCAGGTTCAGAATTTTGGGGAACCTTTTTTCCTTGTTATTCGTGAGGGTGAAACATTAGGCGACGTTAAAGTTCGGATTCAGAAAAAATTGCAGGTTCCTGACGAAGAATTCTCAAAGGTATCCTTTCTATATTTCGCTTTTGTAGTCAGGCTTGTGCACATCAAGTGGAATTTTGTTGACCTTTTCCCCATGTCAGTGTCAGTAAATATAAAATTGCACTTTCACACCAAATGCACTCCTGTACAAACCTTAACAATTTTTAAAATATATTAACTTTGTATTTTATTTTTTCTTCTTATTTATTCGTGCTTAGTGGAAGTTTGCATTTTTGTCATTGGGTCGGCCTGAGTACCTTCAGGACTCCGATGTTGTGTCCAGTCGTTTTCAGGTGTGTGTATACTCTTCTCTCTCTCTCTCTCTCTCTCTTGCACGTCCACACACCATATTATTGCTGGCATTTTATGTAGTCCATTCTGTGAACTATGATTTTCCGTGTGATTTTAGCGAAGGGATGTCTATGGTGCTTGGGAGCAGTATCTTGGATTGGAACACACAGACAATGCCCCTAAGAGGTCATATGCGGCCAATCAGGTATCATAATTGTTTGGAATTACTTCAACCATGTTGGCTATCAAAATGATTTCTTGTGGAGATTTTAAGAGGGTTTTTTGTCAGAGGCTGTACCAACATGCTATAGGTTTTTATTTTTATTTTCATATATTTTGAAGTAGTTTGCTGTTCTGGAGTTATCATTGGCGAAATTGATATCAATTCTAGTAGTTGCAGAAATCGAGTCCTGACTGCATCCTGTTGCCATTTCTTATTTCTCTTCTGTGGTGTCTGAGTATCGGATGTTGATTTTGTGGTTGGAGCCTAGATGTCTGGCAAGGTTGTTTTGCAGCCATAATTGATGACCAAAACTATTAACTAGAACAATAAGGATATGAAAATGATAATTTGAATTTTTATTTCTGGGGATTGTCTATGGTAACTCATCCTCGATTTTGCAGAATCGACACACATACGAGAAGCCTGTAAAAATTTACAATTAGGATGAGTCAGATGATTTACAGCTAGTGCACTGTGGCCAAATCTATTTGTAGTGGTATGTTCAACTTTGTGATAAAGCAGCGACACCAATAGTGAATTTGCAGTCAATTGCGGCAAATCATTTAAGCTCCATGTCTGATTCATTCAGAGGGATGGGGAAGACCTGGAACTTGTATCCGTAGCAGCTCAGACCTCTCTTCTTGCACCCGTCTCTGGGGTGAGTAGGTTATATTCCAGGTTTATTTTCATTATAGTTTTAGTACATAAGATTTTGTTGCAGGGATGTATAGAAGGTATAGATGTGTTTTGAAAATGTTTTAAAACTTTTTTATGATCAGATGCTCCCTTCATGTTCTTAGTAGTTGTGGTAGGCAATGGGGTGAACAGTCTGTATAATCTCTGCTTTGCTTACTTCTGGGGCTTCCCGGATTTGTGCAGTAGATGCAGAAGCTTGGTTGATTTTGTTACTATTTTGCTTGCTTTTGGCTGCTTTGGTGTTGATGAATTCTATTGTGAAACTCTTTAGGAAGTCTGTTATAGAAATTTAACTCTCGTGTTTGAAATTCAGGAAAAATGAATAAATCTGGAATACATTTTTCTGATGGTAGTTTTTGAGACTAGGAAAGGATTTGGAAATTTATCAGTAAGTCAAATAAACAATGTTCCATTCTCACTCCTACTTTAGATACATACCCAAACAAAAGATACATTTGGGCTGCTGGCCTTTGAGAATTTACGGGTATTTCTTCCATAAATTTGGATCAAAGTTGTGTTTGGCAGTGCAATGATATAAATTCTTAAGAGCAAAGCAGGTTAGTCACTTTTCTAAGAGAAATTATGAATTAATCTACTCAGTATGTTCGTAATTGTTGGATTGTTGTTTAACTAATAGTAATTTTTTCTTAACATATCTTAAACGTATTCTCGAGTTTTTGAGAAGACAATATTCTGGTTATCACACGCCATTGAAGCATTTTAGCAGTAAAATTTATACAGAAAAGGGAAAGTACATATTTTTCTTTTAAAATTTGCATCACTTTCTAGACCATAATTACAGAACATGAAATTCTCCATGTTTGAATAAGAAAATTTAAAGTGCCAATCAATTAGCTTTACTGTGGTTTTTATTTGATATCATTTTATGTTTTAAGGTTAGGTTATGATGTTTAAGAGTATTATTTTTTTTTAATTTTTAAAAAAATATTTGAAATTTTTTTTATATATATTTTAAGTATTATTTATTATATTTTAAATTTTTATTATATATTTTAAATATTGATTGATATTTATTTTATATGTTTTAATATTTTTTATTTTTTTTTAAATTTTATAAAAAATAAAATAAAAAAGGAGATTACTGTAGTCAAGTCATACATGTTATTTGTGGCAAGGACGAGGTGTTATTTTTTAAGTGAATGATAATTTTTTTAAATTAAAAAATATGATGTTATTATAGCCATTTGTTCACTTTAGTAATTTTTTTGACTGAAAGTCTCTTTCATTGAAAAGTAAATTGTTATTTGTGTCTTCCGAATACGATACGGAAGTCTTTGGTACCACAACCTTTTCGCATCTACAAGTATTATTGTGGATCTCAATGAAACACGATGTACTCCCAACCATCATTCACCAGACACCGAATGATCGTGCCCTGCCCTGCCCTGCCTCGGATGCTAATTAAATGATATGTTCCAACAATTAATCGGCTAGGAGGAGTATGCTTGTAATTGTTGAATGGTCATGTAACCCACTATAAAATTCCTGTTTCAACAATTAATCGACTAGGAGGAGTATGCTTGTAATTGTTGTATTATTATTTAATTTTGAAAAATAACAATAATTAAAGCATTTGATGGACAGTCTTTGTTCGGCAACTAATGTTTATTTAACTATTAGTAATTTTTTCTCAGCATCTATTAAAACATATTATTAGAAACCTGTATTTTGGTTATTATACACTATTGAAGCATTTTAGTAGTAAAATTTATATAAATTAAATACATATTTTTATTTTAAAATTTATATTATTTTAACAACATAATTATTGACTATTAAATTCTCTTTTGAGTGTATTTGTTTGTAAGAATAAAAAAAATAAAAAGAAAGAGAAAATTAAAGCAATTAAGAAAGAAAAAAGAATGAGTTCTTTTTTTACTTATTGTATAATAAAACTATTAATAAAAAAAAATTATAATTTTTTACATATTGATATTTATTAATAAATTAAAATTTTTATAGTCTATAAAATAATATTAAATTTTTATGATAAAAATAAATATTAATGCTGACAAACTAACTTGTAAGTAAATTAAAATAATGTTACGTTAATAAATTTGAAAATAAATAAATAATTAAAAATTAATTAAAATAAAAGTATAATAAAATACGTAAATAAAGAATAAAATTAAAAATTTAATTATCTAAAGGCAAAAATCATATTTCCTTATTCTTAAAAAAAAAAGCATTTTTATGTTAAAGAGAATACAAATTTTTAAAGAATTTTTTTATTTTTTTAAATAAATAAAAAAATTTTGTCCATTAAAAATTCTATTCCTTTTATTTTTTTAAAAAAATTTAAAAAAAATAAACACATGCCACATCAATTTCCAATTACCTCAATAAGCCCAACAAAACTGCTTTACCGTCGTACACAAGTTCGGTTATTTTAATTGATATTATTTTATTATATTTTGTTCAACACAGCCTGATATTATTTTCTAATAAAAAATAATAATAATAATAATTTATTATGACAGCTATTTGTTCACTTTAGTAATTTCATTATTGCACGTTTGTTAAGTAAATTGCCATTTGTATCTTCCAAATAAAACACGTAAGTCTCTGGAAACACAAGATTTCGTCAGGACCGCTTGCTTTATATCGCAAGTCTCTGGTCAAAACGCAACATTTTACGCATCCACAAGTCAACGGTCAGAATGCCATGTCACCAAATCGGCGCTGAGGTCGCCAGTATCCCTTAAAAATTAAATCACCTCGTTATGTATTAATGACAAGGAATGATCTAGTGGTTCACAAGACACCGATGATCATGGCCACCAATACTCATTAAATGATATGTTCCATAATTAATGTGGTCTGTCCCCCACTAGAAAATTTCTGTTTCAACGATTTGGATTGGTCTTACGTATGTAAAACGTGTGGCAAAAACGTGCTTTCGTACACCAAGTTTTGTTTTTCAATTATTTCTCTTACTCTTTAAATCTCTCCTCTGGCCGATGCAGAAATCAACAGAGAAAAGAAAAGAGTTCTAGTCAGAGAAGCCATGTTTTCCACGTCCATGTTTTTCTCATCTCCTCCATGGTTCATGAATGTCATGTCTGTACTGAGTCTTGCATCGATAGCCAAAGTAGGGTACTCTGAATCTTTGGGAAAGCATTTGAAATATTCCAAGTTTTGGAACTCTGAGAAATCTCCAAGTAAAAAGGAGATTAAAATTTCTAGCAGAATTGGCATGCTTTGTCTTTATACCCCGGCGTTTTTCGCAGGCCTTGCTTCCTTCTGGCTTTTTCCTGACGAGGGTGGTCTCAGATTTCTGCTGCTCACTTCTGCTCTAACCTTTCATTTCTTCAAAAGAATATTTGAGGTAGTTAATCTTCATTTTCCTGCAATTCCCTAACAAAATTTCCTTTTCACTTTACGTTGACCAAACTAAATTGCTGTATAATCTAATCTACAGGTTCTGTTCATTCACAAGTATAGTGGTGAGATGATCCTTGGTTCTACCATTTTTATCAGTACGGCATATTTCACATCAACAGCAACAATGATCTATGCTCAACATTTAACGCTAGGATTACCAGAGCCAACAGTTGATCTGAAATATTTTGGAACGATTTTGCTTTTACTGGCAGTGAGTGGCAACTTCTACCACCATTACTTACTTTCAAAACTGAGAGGAAATGGTGGAAAGGAATACAAGATTCCAAGGGGTGGTTTATTTGATAAAGTGATATGCCCACATTATTTATTCGAGTTATTAGGGTTCTGGGGATTTTTCTTCATCGGCCAAACTTTTCATGCATTTTGCTGTGCTTTGGGCGTAAGCTGCTACTTAGTGGGAAGGAGTATTGCTACAAGGAGTTGGTATATTTCCAAGTTTGAAGACTTCCCCAACAATGTCAAGGCCATCTTTCCATTTATCTTGTAATAATATTATCCAATTGGACGTGAGATAATTTCCAATTTGTTTTAGCTGTAAAGCTGATGTGGGATTTAGACTTGCTCCTTGTTTCCTATTCTTGTTCTTATTATTTTATATATGAAGCATTGTCAGCATTTCTTTTATCTACACGTAAACAACCGTACGTCCATTGACATATCAATATTAAACCTGGTAAACTATGAACTCTCGAGCAATGAAGTCAGATGAAGAGTCTGTATAATGTCTTTCCTTGTTACTTCCCGGTTTTTTCGAAGTAGATTAACACTCCAAATCCCATCTTGGTTATCAAATAATGTATTCTAAATCGGTGGTTGAATACAACTACTTCAGATGTCACATCAATACCCCTTATCCTAAAGTTTCTGTTGTCTGTCGTGTTTGGTTCCCCGCATTGGACTGTCCTAATTATACCATTCACTCAGAAGTGACCACCCCCTACTACCCTACCACAGCCCACCCATTACTGCCTAATGTCTTGATTTTTCATATTAAAATATATTAATTTTAATATAACAATAATAATATCAATAAAATATAATATAATATAATAAATAATATTAATAATATATATAATACAAATAAAATTTAAATATAATATTATATTAAATTTTATCTAATTAAATTTATTATAATTTTAATCTATTTAAAATAATACAATTTAATAATTATGTAATATTATATATATATATATAATATTTTAAATTTTATTCGTTATTATTAATTATATAATATATTTTATTTTATATTTATTTACATGGGTGATTTGAGAGTTTTCAATATATTGTTCTTGATGTATAATCTTATACACAACATTTCAATACTTTACTTTATCTTCATCACAAGTAGAGCTCAGAGCACATAGAATCCATCCAAATCAGCTCAACATTTTCAATAACGTGTTGCAATTTTGTTCCTCAATAATTTGTCGGCGAACGACGGCGACTCCCATGCCGAAGCCCCTCTCAGCAGCTGTCATTTCGACAGTCAATGATGGTGGCGGCTCTGCGATGAAATTTCTTGTGTGCTAAGGTTATGCAAATTCAATGCAATCGGAAAAGTTGGTTAAGACGACAACGAAAGCTACTAACTGTAGCCACAAAATTCTAATTTATTAATTTATCCACTTTTTTGTATCTGGGTATGGCGAAGATGACAGTTCTTAACTGTTGAAGGAGGCAAGCCAAGTCAAGGCTAACGTGGCATTTCCTAACACCAATTACGGTTCGCGAGGAGACCATCCATCCCGAACGCTCTCTTTTCCATTTCTTCTTACAATTTTTAATGTTTTTTCTGGAGACTATCAGAATGTCGTATCACTATTGACATTGCGAGTATGACTTCACAATAAATTAATATTTGGCTTCACACCGGGTTTCATGTGCGAACAGCAACCACTTGTTCGATTTTGTGGTGAATAATATTGTTGATATTCTCTTATGGTGAGTGACACGTTCTGCTCTTGAACTCCATGAATACCCTATGATTATGCCAGGTGCACTAATAGTAACCAGAAAATTTTTGTTCCAACTGGTAGGGATAGAGACCCTTTTGTTTTTCCAATGGAAATCAAATGAAAACATGCCCTCACTTCATAGGTATTGTTTTTAATGCATCTTGTTCTTGGGATCTCGTCCCTAATTATACAGAAGTTAACAGAATAAAAGAAGGATACTCGAAAGAAGCCATGTTTCCCACTTCCATATTTTTCTCAGTTCCTCCTTCATTGTTCATCAATGCCATGTCTGTACTGAATCTTGTATCAGCAGCCAAAGCAGGCTACTCAGAAACTATGGGAAAGCATATGAAATATTCCAAGTTTTCCAACTCTCAGATATCTCCGATTACCAAGGAGATTAAAATTTCCAGCAGAGGTGGCATGCTTTTTCTTTATACCCCGGCGTTTTTTGCCGGCCTTGCTTCCTTCTGGTTTTTTCCTGACGAGGGTCTCAGATTTCTGCTGCTTGCTTCTGCTCTAACCTTTCATTTCTTCAAAAGAATATTTGAGGTTATCTTCGTTTTCCCGATAGTTGTATATGTAAACTCCCTTTATTTTTTTTACAATGAAATTTGGATACGTGCGAATATGTAAATTGTTGTATAATCTACAGGTGATATTCATTCACAAGTACAGTGGTGGGATGACTCTTGATTCTGCCATTGTTATCAGTGCAAGTTACTTAACAACAACTGCAACAATGATCTATGCTCAACATTTAACTCAAGGATTACCAGAGCCAACGGTTGATTTGAAATATTTCGGAACGATTTTGTTTTTTCTGGGAGTGAGTGGCAACTTCTACCACCATTACTTGCTTTCAAAAATGAGAGGAAATGGCGAAAAAGAATACAAGATTCCAAAGGGCGGTTTATTTGATAAAGTGATATGCCCACATTATTTATTTGAGTTATTGGGGTTCTGGGGATTTTTCTTCATCGGCCAAACTTTGCATGCATTTTGCTGTGCTTTGGGTGTAAGTTTCTACTTAGTGGGAAGGAGTTTTGCTACTAGGAATTGGTACAATTCCAAGTTTGAAGACTTCCCCAGCAATGTCAAGGCCATCTTTCCATATATTTTGTAGAAATAATTAAAATTTGGAAACAAAATAATTTTATATTTGATTTAGTTGCAGGGATGATGTGGGATTTCCACTTTGTAAATAATTTCAAATTATTTATATTTTGTAGAAATAATGATTCGAAATCAAAATAATTATTCAATGTCTTCTTTTCTTTTAATGTATATTAATGCCAAATGGCTTAAAGTTAAGGTGATTGAAATCACATATTACAAAAATACACTTTGAATTATTATTGCTTTTTGTGAACCTCGAAAGTTTTTTTATTCCAAATGAATTGCAAGATGGGATTTGTAATGCATCTCCATCATCCAACTGCTAAAATCAAAGCCATCTTCGTGGGAATAACAAACATGAAGAGCAACTTCTCAACCATAGCATACAAAAGAGTTTCTTCACTTCTGCCAAAAGTCATCATTAATCGTATTGTAAGCAATTGAATTTGTCAGAAAGGCATGTCTTTTCTATGTTTTCCAAAAGAAATAAGTACATTTCAGACAATCACACCTGAAAATTCCATTAAATTTCGGGAGATACAATAGAATACACGCACACAATTGCATATTGAAGTTTCCACTGTTGACACTTCATCTGAAGATATATATTTACATTGATTTATCTTTTCTTAATAAACCAAGCCTACTTTGTTTTAAGTTTCAAGAGTTACTTATAAGAAAACAAAACACAGTATGGTACATGTTAATGCAGGATGGATAGACAGTAAACTTGATGCATAAACACTATCTAAAACACAATCATATACTGTAAACTACTAGCTCGGAAAATCTTAAGTGATCAGGCTGGCTAAAATCATTTTCTAGCAGTTTTCAATAGACATAAAGCTCTAAAATACTTGTTTCTAGCTTACCATAGCAAAATCAGGTAGGAAAATATGCTAAGCATTCAATAATACTGCTAATATTCCTCTTATGCTACAAGAAGTCAATCGGTATCTATCTCTAAAGGAGAGCACCTACTGTGCTACAAAAGCTAGACTCTCCGATAAATTCAGTAACTTCTTTTGTAGCCTTCTGCTCTGAACTTCAGTAAGTTGAGTTTAACCTATCACAGTTAGCCAACATAACATCAATTAATTGAAAAAAGTTAGCAAAAGTTGAAGGTACAAGAAGAAGAAAATGATCTGATAACCAAAAATGACTAATTGATGCAAGATGTCTTTTTGGAATGAACTGTACCTGTGAAGTACCAACTGAGAATCAGAGAGACTGCAATGAGAAGTACAAATGGTCGTGCGTCAACACCAGCTGAGGTTGACCTATAGACAACAGCATCAACCATTCAATGAAGTTTTGTTACAACTAACTGACTTATTTCATCAAAGAAAAACTATCTTATACTCAGTAGGATTAATTCGTGGGCAATTTTGGAGATGATTCTTTGGATGCCAGGACATCACCAGAAAGAGTCCATTTCAATTTTTATGCTTCATAATTAAGGAGGCCATTGTCAGTTCTCCATAAATTTAAAATGTGTTTCCCTTCCTTTTTCCTCCTCTCTAAAGCAAAAGGAAAAGCAAAAATATAGACAGATAGCAAAAGGCATGCTAGAAAAACAGGTCAATCTGTCTCCCATAGGATATCTAGACTCCACCTTCACTCACAATTGCACAAAACCAGGAAAAATGGGGAAAAGTTAACTAAAAGAGCACCATATATTCTACCAAAAGATCAAGACATGACAGGACACATGAAGAAAGTAAGCAATAAGCAGAGATTTACCTAGCTACAATGCTTGGAACTGATTCAGTTTTCAGTCCAAAATCAAAGGGGAATAGCGGGTCATAGTGTGCATCCCCAACATTCATTGGTAGTTGATCTACTGTTTTAAACCATGTTCTTGGGAGTTTTCCACTAAATCCATAGTCCCCAAAAAGGACATCAGTCACACCTTGGCCTTCAGTGCCTGGTAACCATGCTGCAACTAAGGCATCAATTGTCGAAACATGTGGTTCAATTACTATAGGTCTGCCAGAAATAATGACGACAACACACTTAACAGCTCCGCAGACATTGCTGATGACACTTGGACCAGAATCCAACATTGTAAGGGTAGTGCTGTCCCCTGCGGTCTCAGCATAAGCAGCCTCACCAACAGCAACAATGGCAAAATCAAAGTTGTTGGACTTGACGAAGTCCCCGTCAGGATTCTCACGGTATACAACTTCTGTACTTGAGTCTACAGCAGATTTTATGGCACCAAGGATGGTAGTCCCTGGTCATTGAAAGAACATCATCAAAATCATTGCCACAGTATTTTACTGTAAAATTTGCTTCTAAGGAACTATTGACAGGATAAGTAAATAAATCCTCATGGCCCTAGTCCATTGAAATAGAGATAGTGGTTCTGTAAGTGAGATATTTTATGTCACTGATCATTATGTTGAAAGGAAAAGGTACCCCTTGTAAGATTGTTGCCACTAAATCCTTGCCAGTTGATCGTCCACCCACCACATTGATAGCCCAAATTATCAGCGTGACTACCAGCAACCAGGATCTTTGGAGCCTTCTTGGGAAGTGGTAGCAATGGATGAGTTCCATTTTTCCCATTCTTCAGTAGGACAAGTGATTTTCTCACAGCTTCCCTTGCCAAGTCTCTGTGTGCCTGGTAAAGTGACAAAATATTTTATCATTTATGGAACTTTTGTAATATGGAATTTCCAGTAAACAGATAGCTTGGCACATCCATTTGTATCAGTTCCCAGTGAAAGATCGGATGCAACATTTAGGAATTTTGACATAATGATTTGACAAAATGACCTGGCTCCCGAGCTCATTCACTAGGCTGAGATCAGCCAAAGGATTCTCAAACAGACCCATGCTGAACTTGACAAGCAAAATCCTTCCTACAGCATCATCAATACGATCCATTGAAATTACATTGTTCTTCACAAGGTAAGTAAGATCATCTATGAACTCAGTGTGGTTGAAGGGGAGCATGACCTGGAAAACATGGCTCAAAGACATTTATAAATTCATCAACTTTTCTCATGATTTGAACCATTGTATTGATGATATAGTAAGAAACAGTTATCAACTTATAATAAATTTGGTATGAGATGAGATTTGCCCATCAAGAAGCCACTAACCATGTCAATCCCAGCTTGAATCCCAGCTTGGACTGAGTATGTGTAGTTTGAATGTGGTGGCGAGGTAATTCTATCAATCCCCTCCCAATCTGAGATAACAAAGCCCTGAATATCATCCAATATAGCATGTGCAATTAGTACGATATACCCTTAAGCCTTATTGCATAGGGGTATAACAGAAAAGGAAACTAAAAATACTCATTATATGGTCCATAAAAGTCTTGAAAGTTTAAAAGTTAAATGATTGCAAGAGTATCATTTTTAATTCTTCACAAAAACTATGGCGGTTTTTGGTTAAGAAGGACTCATAAATGTGCACGCGCATATGGGTTGCCTGTGCCCATACAGGTGCATGTGTGCCTGAGTAGCTTGTTCACTGAAACTAAAGCTAATATTATAATGACAGGTGATAGCTTAAGCATATCCTGAAGTAGCAAGCTACATTATCTGGACCAGAAAATACACAAGTCTTTTGATTGGAGGATTTCCTTTTAAAATTAAAGCAACATCACAAGGAAGAAATCTCTCTTGAATGTCCTTAGTTACAGAACAACAAATGCTTTCTTGTAATTATGTTGGGGATCAAGAAACTTGTTTAACAAAAAAATGTAACCAAAAGTAAAAATATTAGGATGACTAAGTTAAAATACAAGAAAAGATAACTAAACAGATAAATTTGTGAGTACCTAGTTAAGATGGCTTGAGCATCTGCAACCAAAAAAAACAACTGCATGCTACACAGATTTAATTCACATTGAGGGATTAATGATCATGAAGAACACCATGTCTGATGATACCTTATTGAGAAAATATATGATCACCAATTGTTTAGCTGTGGATAAGATTCCAGACCCAATTAACAAAAACCAAATATTGTGTTACTTGAGCCACATATCTTAGGTATGAAAGATCCCAAAAGGTAATAAACCAAGCATATGCATATGCAATCAGATTACTAGGTGCAAGAAAACTTTTCTTGGAGAACATTGTTAGCAGCTTCCTCTAAGAATTTAGTTGGGAGTAGCGTATGTGTGTACGTGAGAGAGAAGAGAGAGAGGATATGTCGAATATTCTGTCAATGTTCCAATCCACATTTACAAACAAGTTAACCCATTTCAGCCACAGCTTTGACGTGGTTGTGTCCTAACTGCAAAGTGTGAGAGATGCAAGATGAAACTTAACCTTAAACTTAAGAGTGCCTTTCAGGAAACCGGTGACTAGCTGATGGTTAGCATGCATCTTCTCCCCATTCCAGCTGGAATAGGAAACCATGATTGTCGAAACACCCTTGATGATTGAATCAGAATAAGCCGGCATGTGGATGCTCAGCAGTCCATGCATGTCAATCACGGTGTTGTTCTCATTGATGCCATTGGTTGTCCCTCCATCACCCACAAAGTGCTTAGCACAGGCTGCAACCTTGTCCCTATCAGTATCAGACAAATTGAAAATTAAAAAGCGTATATAGAATAATGCTAAAGAAAAATGCACTAGATAATGAGTAAAACCCCCAAACAGTGGATACATTTCAGCTGTTGAGATACTTGTCTTATTTGGATGACAAACTTCAAGAATGACGGCAAGAAACTATCCATGAAAAATATGAATAAGAAATGAATCAATTAGCCACCTTTTAATCACAACTTATAATAACAGAGGAATAAATATGCATTGCAGGTTCAAATGAGAGAGGGAAATGAAGCATTTAGTTTACATATCATAGCTTCTAAGAATTAATAACATATATAAAAGCTTATTCTTCTGAGCTTATTTATACAAATGTAACCCATAACTTAAAAATAAGGCCAATATATGGATAAAATATGTTGTTTATTATCTAATAGAAAAAACAGTGAGAAAAATTGAGAATCTGGCTGTAACTTTCAATAATAAATATTTTTTATAGAGAAAATTTTAAGTAAAATGGCTTTACCACGTCAATATAGGTGATATGATAGAACCATCTAATTAATAAAAAAAGAGAAAAATTACTATAGTAGACTCATTCATTGGTGGTGAATGAAAAAGGTTAAAAGTGGGTCCCACTTTTAATTACTATGATGAGAAAAATTTATGAAACCCACTTTTAACTTTTTTCATTTACTACTAATGAATGAATCTCTCTTCTTTCCTTAATTGGATGGTCCTATCACATCACCTATATAAACGTGATAGAGTTATCACACCTAAGATTTTCTCTTTCCTATAATATCAATTCAACTTTGATTCAGTTCTTACTTTCCTCCGACATACGGAACTCCCTTTCGAGAATTTGTAGGAGGTCTTCCCTGTAATCCAAGTATAATATCAGTCATTTCTCGCACAATTTTGTGATCCTCGCTGTAACTTTCATAACACCGGCCCCATCTTGGATCTCTACAAACCTACAAAGCAGATGTCAGAAAATATACATGATTCATACATCAAACTAACAATGCATTGATGAATCCTGAAATGATATCAACTCATATGTAATGTGTTGTCTACCGCAATGCAAGGTGCAAAGACATAAGGAATCCCCGTTGCTCTAACTTCAAGAGCAGTTGCAGCACCTATCCTCTTCACCAGTTCCGGATCCCTGTATGTTAACAGCTCATCAAAACTTAAGACACAGCATTTCAAGAGTTCTTCACAAACTCGGTTTAATTAAACTAAGTTCTCTGAAAAGTTTTGCTTCAAACAGCACTTTAATAACTTTGATCAGTCTAATTGTATAAGTTAGATAACTTCTTTCCCTTGCACAAAAACATGGTAACAGTTAATCGAAAACAGATATGCCCAAAAAGTCTGGAAATTAATGATGCAAAGTAGAAGATACTTACCTGGTAGCTCCAAGGCCAACATTATGAGGGAAAATAGTAGCATTATAGACATTGTTGTGGCCATGAACAGCATCAATACCATAGATCATCGGAATCCCCAAACGACTAGACAAAGAACCGTTTTGAAAATCGTTTATCATATTCACCCAATCCGCAGCACTAGCCTCAGGAAGCGGCGTACTCCCCCCGCCACTCAACACACTTCCTGCGCGAAACTCAAACAAAGATTACCCATTTCCATTAACATTCAACGCTAGATTGCAGAACAAGATATAACTGAAAAAAGAAAAATGTATACTACTCAATATATTTCCTGTGCTAAACTCAAGCAAATATATTCCATTTCCATTGATTACTCGACCACAGTCCGTCGCAGAAGTATAAGAACTTCAAGATTTACGACATTTATGAGTAAGAGAAAATGTTAAAGCAGTGATTAAGAAAGTACCAATGGAGTAATCTTTCATCGTTTGAACGGTGGCAATAGTTCTATCAATCTGAACCATCTGGCCAATCTTCTCTTCCAACGTCATTCTACTCATCAAGTCCTTAACCCGCACAGCCACCGGCTGCTTCGGATCCTTGTACTTCACATACTCTGCATTTGCAAACCCTGCAATGCACAACAACAACCAAAACACAAAACCCACCAAAACACCACGCATCATCTTCACTTTCCCACCAAAAAGACAGCAACTTTAGTTCTTCTCAGCTAAATGGGATAGCAGAAATGAGTGTTATTTTCCCAGAGAAAAGTGTGAGAAGAAGACAGCAGAGTGGTGGATGAAAAAGTCGGTGGACGGTTTCTTTTTCTTTGTAGATTCTTGGAGTAAGTACCACAACGTGGCTGGGTCTTTTGAGCTTGAGATTGTGGCATGTAAATCGTACAATGATTCACGGTTTTATCGCTGTGTTTCTCTGTATTACGTGTCTGTTGGGCTGTGCTGTAGTGGACACCATGTTCATATTGCGCTTATCCTGGCCTGTGGCTGTTCGTTTACTGTTAATTCATTAATATATATTTTTTTGAAAAAAAATCAAAGCATGGTTAAAACATAAGAAATATTGGTTTTGTCTTCTTATTTTTCTATTTTTTTTATAACAAATTTTAGAATATTATATGAGCAAATTATGAACGCTGTCGTCATTGATAATTGAATAAATGGGTTGCAGACAATCTGTAGTGCTTGAATTTGCTTGCTTGGCTTCCATATTGACCAGACAGAAAGTTTTGGGTTCACATGTTCAAAAATAAGCAAAAGTAAATAGCCTATGCATTGCCACAATCTTCATCACTCCAATCATATTATCTTCTTCTTATCTCTTCCCTTTGAATTCAAATAGACAATCATACACACACACACACAATTATATCGAATGAATTTTTACAGTAGTTTGTATATAAATTAGTACTCTAATGTTAAAGTTATAACAAAATGCGATGTTAATTTCTTTTGATTAGGCTTTTCCAAATGAACCAACAGAGTAGGAAATGTAAGCCCCAAGTGCCATAATCACTAGCACAGCAATTCCCATGTTTAACAAGTGTATACCTTCAGTCGAGCCCTCCGAAGCAGAAGCAGAAGCAGAAGCACTTTCATCTTTTATGTCTTTTGATTTCCCATCAATTGTATCCTTTTTACGTTCCTTTTCATGATCATTCACGGACTTCTTTTTAGTCTTTGGAACTACTGCTTTCAGTGCAGCTGAAAATTCTTTGCTTTTCTCAGCGCTGCTTTCAGGCTTTTCTGCTTCCGCTGCCTTCTCCTTTGCTTCACTCTTTTCCTTCTTTTCCTCGGCTTTTTCATGTACACTTTCACCGCCGGATCCCACTCTCTTTTCATGAGTTTTCTCCGTCCTATCAACCAATGAAGCAGTTTTTGGAGAAGCGTCATCTTGACCGTTTTCTGGTTTTCCCTCAGCTTTTTCATAAGCACTTTTACCACCCGATCCCACTCTATTTTCATCAATTTCCTCCGCCGTATCAACCAATGCAACATTTTTTGGAGAAGCTTCATCTTGACCCTTTTCAGACTTTTCATTAGCGTTTTTATAAGCACTTCGATCACCGTCCAACTTCACATTCTTCTCATCAATTTTTTCCGCCGTATCAACCAATGCAGTATTTTTTGGAGAAGCTTTTTCATCTGGAGACTTTTCATTAGCTTTTTTATGATCACTTTGATCACCATCCGATCTCACTTTCTTCTCATCAATTTTCCCCACCGTATCAACCAGTGAAGCAGTTTTTGTGGAAGCGTCATCTTGTCTCTCTTGAGTCTTTCCGTCAGCCTTTTTATAAGCGCTTTCACCACCCGATTCTGCTCTCTTTTCATAAATTCTCTCCGCCGCATCAACCAATGAAGCAGTTTTTGAAGAAGTTTCATCTTGATCCTCTTCAGACTTTTTTGTTACTTCCTTCGGGCTTAGGATTTCAACATTTTCTTCTTCTCTTTGTTTCTCCACAGATGAAGTTTCTGCAACTTTTTCAGAAGTTTCTGCTTTTTCTTGAGGGCTGGAAATATCCGGAGCTGCTTTATTCTCTTCTTTATCTGCAGAAACCTTTCTAGCTTCAACAATTTTTGGCATAACAATGGTGAGAAATCCGCGCTCAAAATTGCTGGTGATTTTGTCAACGTCACAAGTTTCTGGAATTTTGTAAATTTCAGCGAATTGTCTCCATCTTCCTCCTAAAAGAGGACGCTGGCCTTCAACTTTGATAGCAGGGGTGACATTATCAACATATGGGAACGTCACCCTTATCCGTTCCTTTACAAAGCCTGCAACACAAATCACCAAAGAAATTTCACCCCCAGTTTAAAGGTCACTCAGATTCAGTAAGATCGAAAAGACTGATTAGAATAGATTTAATTTACAGCATGTAAGATTACTTAACCTAAAAATTTAAGTAACCCTGTAAAGATCCAATAATAATATTCAAGATCAAACCATTGGAAAGTTATTGGTATGGTAAAACTGAAACATACCAGGAAGATAAACAAGTAACACAGTAGCATCATCTTCAAACTTCCATTCCGATTTTGGCTTGAAATTCTCATACGTTTGACGTATTGGTTGTCGTGGCCAGTAAGGAGTTGTACGTCTTGGTCTCATTGCCATTTTATTTCTTTTGTTAATGATTTCTTCTTCTCGGATTTTCTCAATACAAGCTGAGCTTGAATGAATGAAAACTTTGGTCGAAATGTTGCTAAATATTTTATCCGAATATATATAGATGCTGTAACAAGTTTTCAGATTGGAGTTTTGGTATATATTTGGTTGTCTTATGAATGAGGCTATCCTTTTTTGGGTTATTCGTTGAGTGCTACAAGCTTGTGAATTAGGCTATCCCTTATTTCTTGATTTGGTTTTATATCCGGAATGCAAATCAGTTGTATATCAGTAACTTGTTCCTAAGGAAGTTCTTTATTTGTTCTGTACTCTTTACATTCTATTACTTGATTGCCGGGGTTGAAGTAATAAACAAGTATATAGTATCATTCTGGCTACAATTTCTTAGAGTTTACAAGCATCAAAATTTGCTAACAGTAATTATCGAATCAACTTCTTTTTCTGAGAAAATCGGATAAATTCATCAGTAAATTAAAGATTCTAGTAACTTTTACCACGGTGAAAGCCAAGGGTGCTAGCAGGCGAATGAAAGGGAAAATGGATAAGCTGAACGAAGTGCGAAAGTAGGGAAGGTCGTAGGAGCAGCTTGCTCAGTAATCAAGCTAGTCTCTTGATATCTATTTCCCGTCAATCTCCTTTCCTTGTCCTCTTTCATTTGGGAATACCCTTTTATTGGCTGCCTCAGCTGATCCTGGTATATACACATATAAACACATACACATAGATGCATGCATGCATACATACATACATGTATCTAGGTAGTGAACTTCTGTCCTGTCGTGTTGCCCTTATTGGAAATAGTAATACAGTAACAATAGAGTAAAAGTATTTACTTTCTTAATAAAGTTTATATCTTTCTATCTTTAAGTTAGTTTAGATAAGAAGTTTACTTATTATGAGTAGGGAGTTCTTGCTAATTGTTAATTCTTTTTGTTATTTATTAAAATTATCTTTTCTTTCAAAATTATTTTATTGTAAATTTGAGAATTTATTTATTTATTTAATTATTTTTGCATTTATACTTCACAAATAATTATTAAAATTATCTCTAAAATAATAACTAATAAACATAATTAATAATGAACTCAGGAGAGACCCTAATCCATAACTTAATGATACATTAATTTGCTTGAAATTTCTAAGAACTATTCTTTGGATTTCGATCCCAAGCTGTAAGAAACGTAAGCCCCAAGTGCCACAAGCGCCAGAGCTGCCACACCAATGTTTATCAGAAGCTGCTTATCTTCATTTTGGTCCATGCCAAGTCCTTTCACATCTTTCATGGCCGCAGCAGTTACGCTTTTCTTCTCCTTCTGCTTTTCTTCAGATGTCTTTGGAAGAGCGCTTTCTTTAACCTGAGTGGTCTTTTCTGTAACATTTTCAGGCTTTTTTGATTCTTTAAAAATATTCTCAATGGCTTCTCTTCTTTCTTTCTCTTTCATTGTGTCAATATTTTCAGCCTCGGGAGCCAAACTGCCTTTATCCGTTGGCTTCATGGTACTGGTCGAAGTTGAAGGAGCTTTTGTATAAGTGCTTTCATCTTGATGATCCCTCTTCTTCAGCTTAGCCTCCTTCTCAGATTTTTGAGCACTTAAATCATCAATACGCTTCCCATCTATTTTCTTTTCAATGATTGAACTACCAGCTGCTTTTCCAGGAGCTGCCATATCCTTCAAATAATTTGCCTCCTTAGCCGCTGCTTTTGGAGAAGCTACTTGCCCATTATCCTTTAAAGATTTCGCCTCGTTATCAGCTGCTTTTGCAGAAGCTGCCGCTTGCTGATGATTCTTTGGAGACTTTGGCTCATAAGGTGCTTTTGGAGCTTCTTGGGTAGTTTTTGCTTCCTCTTTCCTCACAACTGGCTGTGTTATAGTTTTCTTTGGCATTGTAATTGTAAGATTTCCATTGTTGTGCCGCTTTGAGTGAATCTTATCAACCTTACAATTTTCTGGAATCTGAAAAGCTCTATTGAATCGTCTCCGTTTGTTATTCGCGAGTTGCCGCTCGCCGGAAACTCTAACTACGCGGGAAGAGTGCACGAACGAAATATGTAGTTGCTCCTTCGTAAAATCTGCCAAAGCATGAGTTAAACATCTACCGAATTTTCTTACAGTTAAAGCTAATATTTTCTCAGTTTTATTTACATTTATAAATTGCATGTTACATCCCAATCTCTCTGTATTCATGTTAGAGTTTTTAAAAAGATTTAGGTGAGATTGATCATCCATCATGTCATCTACAAAACTGCGATTTATCTTAAGAAAGAAAAGAGAAAACGCTTATAATTAAGGGCAAAATAAATAAATAAAAAGCATAATAAAGCCAGACAGGACGAGACATACAAGGAAGATGAACGACTAGAATGTTATTTTCTGGTTCTTCTTTCCATTCGAACGAAGGCTGGAAATCCTCGTAAAGATCAGCAGTGGATGCATCAATCGGTTGTCTCTTAGCAATTAATCTTTCGGTTGGTTGATTACCCTTTCTCCTTCTATTAGAAATTGGCATTATAGCTGTGGATAAAAGTGCTTTCAATGGTAACGTAAGTGCTGTTATAGGACTCAGAATATTTGTAAATGGGATGGGAGATTGATTGTCCTTTCTTAAAATTGAAACTATTCTTTTTTGGCAGCTTGGGTTGTGTCAAAATGAAGTCATCTGGGCCTGAAATCCTTTTGTTTTTTGCGAGGTTTCTACAATAACTTGGGATAATTCTTTGTTTGCCCTCTAATGCACCCAAGCCCATTTCACATGGAGACTTGATTGATGTGATTAATAGATGTCCAATTAGGTCATTTACATTTAACAAATAGGGCATAACCTTAGATTGCACGGACAGTTGAACTGATCTAAAAATTATTCTTCCCACTTTCTAAAATACAGGAGCATGGAATTGTAACAGTTTATAAAATGCAGACAGAAGTTTGATCAGTGCATGTATATTATGCACTACATGAATACAGGAGCATAGAGAAGTAGCAAGAGTAGCAGCAAAGAAATCACTCCCAAAGAAAGTTCCAAAGATTCTTGTTGCTGGAATTCATGCTGATAATTTGGGCCTTCAATGTGTTGGTTGGATTATATTGAATGGCAAGGAGCCATTGGAAATAATTAACACTGAAGGTATAAATACAATTAACAAATACAAAATAGTAGAAACATCGACTGAACATTCTGTTCTATCAAAAAGCAGCCATCACCATACATATCAAAAACAAAGTTCTACTAACTGCAGCATATTCTTTCATAGGCATCAATGTCTATGAAAAAGGCTCTACAAATAGCAACTTGGCTTCCCTCATGGCTAAGGCCTACGAGCCATAATCTTGATGCAGCAGGACAACAAAGAAGATGGTCAATGCTTTCAGCACCCTTCTTACACATAATAACAACAATTACGATACAAGCAGTGGAGCTAAATCAACAAACCAAGAACCAATTTGACTTTACAAGGAACTTTGGCTTCTCAGCAAGCCAGCTAAATGAAACTTTTCAAAGACCAGCGATGCTAATCAAATATCCAAGATCCAGACCCTAGAATTCCTCTTAACAGAATACAAGGAGATTCACAAATTCATCCTCCTTTGCATCAATTAAATTTCAACAAAATTAAACCCTCAACCCACAGAAATTGTATCGAGTCTACCAAATTATATTACAAAGGAAATAGTATACAAAAACGACAAAACAATGAGCAAAAAAGATAATTGCATATCACAACTCTCAGAACTTTATCATGCCTCCATCCAGTTTAAGACACACAAGAGAAGAGAGTATATCTCCAAGGGCTTTCTACTCCATCCTGTAGCAACATTAGTATCCTAGCCATGTCATTGAATAACGAATTTGCTTCTGATGACAGCATGTCAAGAGAGTTCCTTTCCAAAGATATTCTCCAAAGCAACTAACACAATAACACTAAATTTCACTTTACCAAATTGTCCACCCCTAGACCTCCTTTAAATCTAGATCTGGATAACACCTTTTATCCAACCAAACAATCCCCTTGGGATTTTCCATGTCTCTCAAAAAAAAAAAAAGTTTGTATTAACTTTCCAATCCATTTAATGGGAATATTGAACACACACACACACACACACACAGATGTAAAAAATCTTGATGACACAGATCACAAACAATGCAAGTCTGCCTCCCTTAGAAAGAAAAGCTCCAGTCCATCGATCTAATATTTTCTCCACCCTTTCCACCATCAAATCTAAAAAGCTTAACACTCTAGAATTTCCTCCTAAAGGAATCCCCACATAATATCTGCATTTCTTTTACAGTCGCTATGGTTGCTATCTTCTTTATTCCACAAACAGTTTTGTCTGAACAAATAAAATATCACACGATCAGAATACCCTGTTGCACGTGCCCCATACCACATTCACTCCAAGACTCTTTACTTAATTTGCTCCAATAATGCCGAAAGAGAATCCTGATTTTACAATTTAGACATTTGATAACAATATAGATCACTAGAAAAACCACATTTAGCTAACCCAAATATATGTCAGAATTAATTACTAAGTTGTCCAGCTGGAAAAAGGAAATCTTGTTAGTACAAATGAAAGTATATAGACTAGTAGTTTAATGGTACTCATCAGAAACATCATCCCCATATACACCGTTACTCATACCCTGATCTACCATAGTTTTACTTTTCACTTTTGACAATCTACCGGAAGATTTCAAAGGTTTCCTGACCTTCTCCGCCTGCAATCCCAACCCCTTCTCTGAAGGTTTCCGCTTCCTTTTTAAGCGTGTTCCTCCAGTGTCCTCTGCAACAGATTATCCATCAAAGCATAGAAATGAATGGTTTATTTGTTTAATGTAACTTAGTTTCTTATAAGAAAAAAAAATAATGTTCAATGTCACTAAAACAGCACATTAATGACAAGAACATCGAGGAAACATACAAATATCAGTGGGTAATGGCATCAATGTATACACAGAATGCAGAACTATACCTTTTTTTTTCAACACATCTGAAATGAAGTTCTTCTACAATGTTTGCATTCTTAATGAAAGTCAAGAGAAATGAAATTTCAGTTTAAACTATCATGCAGTGACTATAGTTTCCACAAAGCCAAATAGTAAATCTCAATTTGCTACTTTCTTGTTAATAACAAAGCAAATTCAGACTTTCAGTTCAGATAAAATGTCCTAAAAGAAAACCAGTTCAGAACAATTTCAAGCAAAGGTTTCCTCACATAATATCCCTCTGCATAAGAGTCATTAAAGCAGGTACTCATCAGTAAAACGAAACTTCTTGTCAGAAACAATCTTGAGACTTTTTCACTTTGATAACATGTGGCACATAGAATGTTTGGAGTTAGCAGAAAAGGGGACTTTCCACTAAAATATATAATCAACCAAAACTTGTGGAACTCATTAACACTTCAGTTTTATTTCTCCATCCAGTAATTAGTATTATGCAATAATTCATTCATAATGTCTACAGTGCCTGAGAAGATTTTCACAGTCATGAGATGACACTCCCACCAAGTTAAACAGAATTGTAGTACAAGCATCCTGCCCAAGCCAAGCATTGCCATACATAATGTAGGTATATTCTGAACTGGTTTAACAAATTATAAAACAACATTTATTGTAACTCCATAACTGTGATAATGAGTTTAAGTAGCTTGTTTATTAGGGTTTTCAATTTTCTAATTCATGTCATGAGGCATGATTTATTTTCATTTTCTGCAAGGACAAATATATATTCCTCAACCAACTATGTTTACTGCCATGGCAAGAATCATAACCCCAGAATTTTGTTCACAAAGACTTTTAGGCTTTGATATGTATGTATAACATGTATTTCTTGAGACATTACCAGGAAAATTTAAGAAAAAAAATCATGACAACAGATTCTCTCCTTGTCCTTAATTTCTCTCAGCTTCTCTTATCTACTGCTTTCTTCATTCCCCCTCTAAATCTCTTTGCCAAAAATCCTAGTTTTTTTTTGGCTTTCTGAGACTTGTTGCTGAGATAAGAACATCTATTAGCTTGAAATTGTATTACTTGGTTAATTAATTATCTCTCACATTCTCGGTTTGCTTGTAGATTCTACTTTGTTGTATTTATAGTCCCACCCTTGCTATTCTAAATTATTTAAGAATTTCCATGCCCAAAGATTTTTTATTCCTATTAAATAGATATACAATTATGATTATAGGTAACTTTTTAACTACTAAAGAGATTAACAGTTTCTGTTGGTAAGAAAATAATGAGCTCTCAGTCTCAATATGAAACATCATACTCTGGCATTTTTGTATGAATTATAAGCTCAGAACACTTTCAATGGACTTTATCAATCATGCAAACAATATGGTAATGCTGAAAACAAAGCACCGCAATAGGCAGGATGTTACCTTCAAGCGGACTGGATGCAAGGTTTGCTGCTTGTCCATTTTGTGCAGCCTCCTCCGAAAGGGGGGACCCAGAATGATTACCATCCATCAACTTTGAAGAACTCCCAACGCACTTATCTTGCTGCTCGGGAACATCTGGACATGGAATGGCAGGCAAGAAACATAGCTCTTCTTGTGACAAATCTGAATCACTGAAAGCATCCTTATCTATTGTGACAATATCAACTTCTTCATCTTCATTAATATCTGATTCTTTCACCTGCATGCACACATATGCTTATAGAAAAAAAAGAAATCAAACAGCAAATCTGCCTCAGCTAATCATTTTTTCTCATTCACCTTTTCTGTTTCAGTATTCAAATCAAATTCATCTTCCTGTTCCACATATTCTTCGTTTTCCTCGAGCTCTTTGAAATCAGGAGCAAATGCACTCCAGTTCTCTGTATAATCTTTGGCCCAAATATAAACCAAACCAGTCAAGGAAACTGAGACAATAATGGGATGAACAGGATGCCAAGCTAAATCTATTAAAGCTTCTTTGGGCCCTTCAAGGATTTTCACAAGATGCCCTGCCCTGTCCCATATGTAAATCTTGTGCTCCCCTTTGCTTGCAGAACCACCAATTACCCACTCACCATCACCACTGAAACATGGAGCTTTCCAATGCATCTTGGTAATGGAATCTTGAAACTCACGGAAAAGTGCTAAGCACTTTGACCCAACCATTTTCATCTTCTCAACAACATCTGGCTCATTAATGCCCTTCTCTATGTCGTCAAGGGTTCCAAGTCCATTTTTCAAAGGCAGGAGATTGTCATAGATCCTGATAGTCCGATCATTTGAATTTGTGAGCAGATACTGCCCATTCCTGCTGAATACTATATTTTTTATCACAGCACCCCCAGGTATGGGAACCAAGGCTCGCACTTGATTGCTTTTGTGATCTATAATAAGAATTTCTCCTTTGGAGTTGCCCACATAAACAAGATCCCCATATTTATTGAAGCATGCAGCAATAGGAGTGAAAGGGGGAGTTCCATCAGAGTATTTGTTCCGTGATGGAGGAGCAAGTCCATTGGCCATGTCAGGAACAGCAACTGGGAGCATGTTCATGCTTCCTGTATGTAGGTCCACAATCATGGGAGCAGATGATAGAGGGCATGCCAAGCAGAGAAATGGAGTAGAAGAACCAGAATGGAGACGAGCTTGTAACGGAGTTTGCTGCAGAACTATGCGCGTGATCTTCTCCCCGTTGAGGACATCCCAAAGTGTTAATGACTTATCTGCAGCAGACACAAGTATGCGATGACCGTACTTTGACCAACAGACACTTGTTATGGCAGCAACACATTCTTTATCCCGAAGCTCCTTTGCAATTCCCCTGGTCTCAAAATCCCAGATAACACAACTCCCATCAGAGCATCCAGCTGGCAAAGAAAATGAAAACAATTGTTGTCAGTAGGCAGTAAAGAACATAGAATATATCCAATCAATTCTTGCTAAATTTCTTTAATCGAACAAAAACATACAAAAGTAAACTAGACTAAATTATATGCAATAACTCATTATAACATACAAAAGTAAACTAGACTAAATTATATGCAATAACTCATTATTATAAAGAAGTAACTATTAAATAAGGGCAAAAGTTCAATCCACACTTTTCCTCATCTAAATTTTATAAGTCATACTTTTTTTTTCAATTCTCATAAATGTTGCTTCATTACAAGCATGCAGATAGTTAGCAAGGCTTTTCATACTATTATTTCCATATTAAATTTCTTCCACCAAGAATCAAGTACTAAACCCGTATGAGTAAAATAATATCTCACAACCAGCATTTACTCTAATTCCACTGCATAGTTGGAACTTAACAGCTAGTTAGCATTCACTGCTATGGTCAACATAAACTACTCTTACCAACTATTTGATCAACTCAAAAACCCAATTCAGTCACAACATCCCTGCCTATTTTCCCCATAAGTAATCCAATCAAAACAAACACTATGAATTTGCAATTTTCAAATAAATGCCGCCAACTAATCCCATTCAGATGATGAGACAGCGGACAAGAAGACACCTTTTGACAGCGGACAACTAGTTCTGCAAAAACCTTAACCTCCATGGATTTATCTACTAAAACACTCAAAACAATTTCCCGGCACTGCCGGGAAATAATAAATTCTTTCTTTCCACATACATCGTCAACTTTTCCGGGGAAAAAAGATCACCCAGAAAGTACAATCAGCCAAGACAACTAAAAGGGCACCAGTTAAGCTACCATTAACAGCTGCACTACCCACAAAAAGAGAGAAAGCAAACAACTTTACCAGCAAGAAGAGTTCCACGACGATTAAACGCAATGCATTTCATAACTCCATGTTCCAAATACTCTTCTATCACTTCCGGGAAATCACCTTGCAGAGGATCTTACGAAACAAACAAAATTTAGACATAAAATCAGCAATTCTTACACCAAACAGACAAAAACCAAATAAGACGACAAAAAAAAAAATAACATAAGAACAAAACTCACCGATTATGGGGGCGTTCATGTTGGTGCACTTGCGTCCGAGACAGCCAGGACTTGAAAATTTTAAACAGAAGAGAATTAATGAAAGAGGAGCGAAGCGGTTTCGAAGCGGTGCTTAAAGGAGACCCAAAAACAAAAACCCCTTCGTCGTTTTCTATCAGCTATTTTTTTCTGCTCTCTTTCTAGAGATTATGGGCCTCTGTAAGACCTTATTGGGCCGAGAGTCTATGGGCCACCCGTCTTTTCTGGGTAATACTAAATCCACCTCACTTTCTAAAATTTACGGGGCTAAATATCTCGACTGCTCTATGAAAATTATGGCCCAAAGTGCATTTAGAAAGCCCATAATCAGTGTAAAACAGAAGCAGACGCAGACAACGAAAACACAAGGGAATGAGATTTTGGGACGGCGGTCGTTCAGCTTCAGCTTCTCCTCTGTTATTCTGTGTTTAAATTTTCGAGTCGTGACTTCGTCTCTCCTTTTCCAACGGAAGTGGACAACAACATGAACGCTACCACAATTGGTGAGTTTTACTTTGTAATTTTATTATTTTTTTTTTTCATGTTAGTTTGGATTCAGCCCCTCTACATTAAATGTAAATTTTGTTTCTTTCGTGTTTTGTTAACCCACAGCTGAAATTATCTTCTGATGCCCAAAAGCTTTCAACACTGGTGAGCGAATTCTCTGTTTCAACCCGAGCAAGGCTTGGCGCCGTGTTGGTGGACAGCGCCATGCCCTGCTCTCTGTAACATGCACAATTACAAGCTAGCAGGTTTTCTTTTGGGGTCAATACGCTCAATCTCCAACAATCGTCACTTACTTCGCTCCCCTTACGGAGCTAAAGTTAACGGTTTTTTCAGCTTGCCTGTACTTCTACCCCGTTCGTCTGCTGCACCCATATGGCGTAGTTTTTCCGGGTACGTTGCCGAGCAGTTCTCCGATGACGAGTACGAGTGCGACTTTGAGGGGCATAAGGTCTTTTTTGCGTCTTCTTTTACTTTTTTTCGCTTCAGTTTTTGTGATTGTTTTGTTGAGTTTGGGAAAGAAAAAAGTGGAGAATTGATTAGGATATTTGGTTGAACTGTAACCTTATATTCTGTTTGGTTGCCGAGATAGGCCGTAATTGTTAATGCGATGGTTTCGTGGTGATCTTTAGAGTGCTTTTTTGTAAAGCTCTTTTCAATAAAAGCACTTTCCGAATAGAACTTATCAATTGTATTTGTGGAGAATATTTTAAGTGCTTTTCTTATTGAAAAAGCATTTGCTTGATCTATCATATTCTTCTTCAAAATCTATCAATGTTTTAAATCCCTAAAAGGCTTTTTGTTTATGGAAACGCTGTAAACTTGACATAAAAGTGCTAAAAAACTCCTTTAATGCTGTAAAAGGTACTCTCTAGATGTACCATTTGTGGTTTTGTTTCATGGAAAGTGATAAAAATATATTGTAGAAGGGTTTAATGGGTCCATGGTTTGTTCGTTATTAGTTTCATCCTAGTCTGTTTCAAAGTAATTTGAGTATAAAAAATGGTTTTATACTAATTTCAAGTATTGATGTTAGGCATCATCCACGGTGGCCAACATTGATGAGTGGAAATGGAAACTCAGCATGCTATTACGCAGTGAAACTGACCAGGAGATTGTATCCAGAGATAAAAGAGATAGAAGAGACTATGAACAGATCTCATTTCTTGCCAAAAGGATGGGACTTTACAGGTGCATGAACACTTTGTTATTTATTTATTGATTTCTATTTCTATTTTTTGTCTTTTATAAAAGATATTATATTGCTTTACCTAATGCACTGATTCTTGCTGTAACAGTCAAATTTATGGAAAAACAGTGGTTGCAAGCAAGGTTCCTCTTCCCAACTACAGGCCTGATTTGGATGATAAGCGGCCACAGAGAGAGGTAATAATCTCTGGCAGATCTTGAAAGCTTTCATTTCTATGTAGATCATTGAGTGCCATCATTCTAAGTTGAAATTTTGATGCTTTATATGTGTAGGTCGTTATCCCACTGAGCTTGCAGAGGAGAGTAGAGGGTCTACTGCAAGAACACCTGGATAGAGCTCAGTTAAGTTCTGGAAGGGTAAGTGAGAGTTTAGATAAATCTAAGCCAGTCGATCAGGCTGAAGATGTGAATCTGAATGAGAGTTCAGATTCCTTCCTTGATGGGTCTGTAATGGAGAAGGTTCTTCAAAGGAGGAGTATGCAAATGCGTAACATGCAAAGAGCTTGGCAGGTATGGTTTAGCCACTTTAATGTTTAATTTATTTCTAACTGCCAAATTCACAGATTGTGCAATCATTTAGCTGGCTTAAGATTCTTAGCTGTAGCAACATGTTTCCCCTCTCTCTTTTGGCCTTCAGTTTTTAATTGTGACATACAAAGTACCTCATGTATCATTCTGGTGTCACTTCAAAATATACTACCTTTTCATTTGTAGGAGTCACCTGAAGGCAATAAGCTGTTGGACTTCCGGAAATCTCTTCCTGCATTCAAGGAAAAAGAAAGGCTGCTCCAAGCAATAGCTCGAAATCAGGTTTGACCATGCAACTCATAGGCCAGATGAGATTTTCAAATTATGCACTTTCTTACAAAGAAATGTGTCTTCCTTTGTTATTGTCTATTGAAGGACAATGTATTGATCATTATTTAGTTTCATCTTTCTACATGGTTGATATATTTATCTGGGCATCCATTTTTTTTAATTTATCTTTTACCGTAGAGTTCTTTAGGTCTGAATTGCTTCTTTTTTTCTCAAAATGTTGGTGTTCAATATTCATTCAATCTCAGCCAATCATATAATAATGATTAAATGCTCTGGAGGAAAATGAATAGACTTGACATCTGAAAAAGAATGTCCATTTTGTTGTTTACCTGTTGCATATGTTATTTTTGAGTCAGAACTGGGTGGTATTTATGAAATGAGAGCCTGTTTGATAGATGACTATTCACACGATGAACTTTGAGAATCAATTTTTGAAAAGAAATGGGACTATCTATCCTCAGACTCATTGTTTGTGGTTATTGTCTTTGTTCTTTGTACTTTTTTCTTCCTTTTTCCCCCATTCTTTGCCAATGTCATAATTTTGTTGCAACATTGAATTAAACCTGTTTCCTTCTGATATGTTATTTAGAATGCCAAGTTGCTGGGCTTATTTCTTATTTCCCTCTATATATATTGCGAACCTCATGAAATGTAACACCTTGGCTGTAAAGATAATAGTTTCTCCTGCAATTTAAGAATAATGAGAAGTCTTGAAACATTTGAATCAATAATTTCTCTGGATGGCTTATATATCCACACTCTCTATCAAAATTCATATTAATTATCAATTGTAGGTTATCGTAATATCTGGGGAAACAGGATGTGGCAAGACCACTCAACTTCCTCAATATATATTAGAGTCAGAAATTGAATCTGGTCGTGGAGCATTCTGTAGCATAATATGCACACAACCACGAAGAATATCTGCAATGGCTGTTGCAGAGAGAGTGTCTGTGGAGAGAGGGGAGCCTCTTGGTGAAACAGTGAGCTTTTTCTCCCTCAATGGAGCAATAGATGCACACACAAATACGTACAATGCTCTGTTTGCATGATAGTCTTTCAATTAAAGATGTTTTCTTTATTTTGCTGGTATACTACAACAGATATTTTTTGGTAGGTTGGCTACAAAGTTCGATTAGAGGGTATGAAAGGAAAAAATACCCATCTGCTTTTCTGTACCAGTGGTATTTTACTTCGACGTCTGCTAAGTGACCACAACTTGAATGGTGTCACCCATGTCTTTGTTGATGAAATTCATGAGCGAGGCATGAATGAAGGTGTGCTCACTAATAATATTACTATAATGTAGACTTTCTCAAGCAGCATTCTGGTAAACGTCTCAGGATTTTTTTAACATTTCTTTTTCTTTTTTGGATGTTACAGATTTTCTATTGATTGTCTTGAAAGATCTTCTTCCTCGTCGTCCTGATTTGAGATTGATTTTAATGAGTGCCACTCTGAATGCTGAGCTATTCTCCAATTATTTTGGAGGAGCACCCACAATTCACATTCCGGTAAGCTAGAAGTTGAGTTCTATTCCCATAGACCATGCAAGCCACAAGCACATTTTGGCTTGCATGCGCATATGAAAAACAATGATGCAGCTCTGTCTCATTAAACCCTCATTCCATAACGTAACTTACCATTTTCATCTCCTCATCAATTAAGAATTTTTACATGCTGTTTTCTGTTATTGTGCATTTTGTTATGAAGAGTGGAATGGGGTTCACATTTTAAATGTAGAATAAGATTTCCCCATGCTGGATTTCCTTAATGAGAGTTATATGAATTTTTATATTACTTAGGGCTTTACATATCCAGTGCAAGCATACTTTTTGGAAGATGTATTGGAAATGACTGGATATAAGTTGACTTCTTTCAACCAAGTTGATGACTATGGGCAAGAGAAAATGTGGAAGACACAGAGGCAGCTATTGCCACGGAAAAGGAAAAACCAGATTACTGCCCTTGTTGAGGTACAGCAGCAGACTATCTTCATTGCTGAGTTTGTCTTCAATTAGAAGTACAAAATATGATGTATACAAATCCAAAATGTTGGTGATGAATTTGAACATTTGATAAATGTTTTAATGTGTGATTTCTTCATTGATTACAATCTTACAATTGTTATTTTCCCTTGCAAGAAAAGCATTTGAGTGTGATATTTTTCAGTTGTTTACTTCAATCTTTTAATCTTAGCCCTTAATCCAGTCCTCTTTAATCAGAAAAGCCCCTGCCACATGCAATTATCTAGAATGAATCATGCCTTTTCTCATCTTTACTGCTTTGAAATGCATCTTGCACTCCCTTACTCATCATGCAAATCAATTCAAATATTGAAATAATCTGCATTGTCTTCTATCATTCATGGCAAGACTGATTTTGTTTGTGTCCCAAGTATGGCATCTTTCCAAGTTGTCTGATACTCATGGTATCATTTTGCTTAGTTCCCGTTAGTTGGATTGTTCTATCATTTATGGCATATTATCTATTATGGATAATATTACTCCTGTAGACTACATTTTTGATTGGCAATTTAGGTAGTGATTTACCCTAAACTAGCTGAGAAAACAAAAAGCAACTTGCTACCACTTTTCATGTTTATTTATCTGTAGGTTTTTCTTATTTACCCTCTAAATTAATGTGTAGATTTGTCTGAATAGAAAAGTTTGAGAAGTTCCAGTGTAACTCTTTTATTTTAGTATGACTTAAGTGATACGAATGTCAACAGAAGATGGATATTGTAATTCTTACATTTCCTATGGAACATAGCATGATCTTTGTTACCTTTTTCTTTCTGACAGGATGCTCTTCAAAATTCTAGTTTTGAGAATTATAGCTTCAGGGCACGTGATTCTTTAGCATGCTGGACACCCGATTGCATAGGATTTAATCTTATTGAGTCAGTTCTGTGCTATATATGTCGAAAAGAACGTGCAGGTGCTGTGTTAGTATTTATGACAGGTTGGGAGGATATCAGCTGTTTGAAGGATCAACTCAAAGCTCATCCTCTTTTGGGAGATCCTAACAGAGTTCTGCTTCTAACTTGTCATGGTTCAATGCCTGCAGCTGAACAGGTTGGCATTTCTGGCCTTAAGTGTGAGGATTGGTACTCACCTACTGTTCTGTCAACATATCGTATGCAATTAAAAATACTCTTGCCTGACAAACTTGATGCTTGCTTTTAGCTGTGGTTCGTTGCACCTTAATTGCATTCTGTAATCTTATCAATGATCATACTATGTCAGAATGTGAGATGATCCACATTTCATTCCACAGTTTATTCATGGCATATTGTTTACTGTCTTCTGCCATCATTTTTTCAGAAACTCATATTCGAGAAACCACCTCCGAATGTTCGTAAAATTGTTCTGGCAACAAATATGGCGGAGGCAAGCATTACAATTAATGACATAGTCTTTGTGGTTGATTGTGGAAAAGCAAAGGAGACCACTTACGATGCACTGAATAACACTCCTTGTCTGCTACCTTCTTGGATATCGCAGGCATCTGCTCGACAAGTAAGTTTCTTTGTACTATAGACTAGACTCAGCTATTTCCATTACTTATTCTAATCAACACGTTCAAGCAGCGATGACATAATCCTCTCTTGTACCATAAGAAGGAGAAGATTGTATTTTGTCCTGCTGTGGTGCATGAGTATTATTTGCTTGACATCACCAATAAAAGAAAATTCAGGGGATTTTTTTCACGAACATCCTGTTAACCTAGAAAGGAAAATAACTTGAAAGCATTGGCTGGTTAGTGAAATTGGAAGAGCCATAACCTTCTTCTGGCTTTAGTCATTTCCTTATTTGTATATGCATGCATGAATGTGCGTAATTATTGGTGGCTGTTAGTATTTGCATCTATCTTAATACAGTCGGGTTGACCTTAGAGTTTTCGCAACCTGAGGCCATTTGTGAATGCATTGGTATTTTTTTACCAGCCTTGGTTAGTTAACATGGTTTGGACTATCAAATAGTATGAAGTTTACAGGACTTTATTGCCATCTGTTACTGCTCCATTGTTGCATCATCAATTATCTTTTACCTTGTTTGTTTTAGATCTAAAATGACTATTATTGGTTTTTAACTGGGTTGCAGAGAAGAGGCAGGGCTGGCCGTGTGCAACCTGGAGAATGTTACCACCTTTACCCCAGATGTGTTTATGAAGCATTTGCTGAATATCAACTTCCTGAACTTTTGAGAACTCCATTGAACTCTCTCTGCTTGCAAATAAAGTGTTTACAAGTTGGAAGCATAGGAGAATTCTTGTCAGCAGCTCTGCAGCCACCAGAACCATTGGCTGTAAGTAATTTTATGAATATATTCGTTCTTTCAGGTTCTCGTCCATGCTATGATTGATAGCATATTGTTGTTGAGGAACATTATGAATCTTGGCTTGTATGTCAAAATTCTCTCTCTGTTTCTCCCTTGCAGCTATCTTGCCTTTATTTCAACCTTCTAGTATAATTTTTGTCAACCACAAAGAATAACCAGAATGCTCACAAATTTTTCTGTTTTTGTTATTGTATTTGAATCAAACCCTGGATAACAAGAAAAAGATTAGTCTGCATGCTAAATTTTCCTAATGAAGTAAAATATCAAGACCTAAGAAAAAGCTTGAGAAGTTACACCAACCTTCAGTATGATTCCTTGAAATGATCTGATCAACTTAAATAAATCTGAAATACTAAATTATTTGACTGTAATCCCCATGCATGAAATTTTTTTGGCTATGAACACAATTTACCTAATCACATCAGATCTGTAGTGCATAATTTTTCCTTCTAACACAATTCACATATTAATCTTCTTAGAGCAGTGGCCAAAACTAGAACTTTTATCTTGAAAGTCCCTTTTATTCTAAAGTTTATATTTATCTGCCATGGCCCATGCTCAGATATTATGTGAAGAAAAATTTCTGTTAAGTAGTACAGTCCATTGGGTCTAGAATGTTGGAACAACTTGTGTGTTAGACCAGACTGATGCCTGTGGATGGAAATTTGACCAAGAGATGAGGACAGATAGCAATTTCATATTTTACAAGTGATTGCACATACATTTATATATACTTAAATGTATAAATTGGTTTAAACTTGCATATTTTGGTTCAGCTTTGCTGCAGGTATAGTTACATGTGTTATGGATGTCATGACATCACATCCATTATATCAGAAGGATTTATATCTATTATATGACTTAAGTTCAAATAATACTGTGGTTTTCTACCTTTGTTCTATCTTTCATTTCCTAGTCTATGGCATAAATTGACAAGGTTAGCCAATGACAGGTCCAAAATGCTGTCGACTTTTTGAAGATGATTGGGGCATTAGATGAGAAGGAGAACCTGACAAATCTTGGTTAGTTTGATAATCATTTTATGAGAGGAGAGACATTATTTTGCTTAATGTCTTATGCAGGAGTATCTTTTCCATGGTTGTTTAACCACTCTCTTTGTTTTTCTTTTGTTTTTCCCTTCCAATCAGGGAAGTTTTTGTCGATGCTGCCTGTAGATCCCAAGCTAGGGAAAATGCTAGTCATGGGCGCTATATTTTGTTGCTTTGATCCTGTTTTAACTGTAGTATCTGGGCTTAGTGTCAGGGACCCTTTCCTTTTGCCTCAAGAAAAGAAAAATGTAAGTATGCAAAGCAACATGTACCATGTATGTATAAAAGAATGGTGTTTGATTCCTCATCTTTGTTTGTCTTTAATTGTAACCTTGAGAACTGTGAAGTAGAGCATGTTTTGGTGTATAGTGATGGGGAAATAGTTATGAAATTTGTTGATAATTTAGTTCTGATGCATTGCATGCTCCACTTTATGAGACGGAAAACCAGAAGAGCCAGTTAACTATCAAAATGTTGCCAACATGCATAGTTCAAAGAAAGACAAACAAACATAACTCACATATCTTAATTATTGAAGCTATTGAAGAGTGAATGGCTCTGCAGTACTTTGCTTTACTCTTGATTTTTTGCTCGCAAAAGTGGTGATATTCTGAAATAGATTAAAAAGAATTTGAGATATGGCAAGAATGGGATGATTGGAACGATTAGTTTTATCCTTTATTAGTATTAGTACAGATGTTTTATGTGTTTGTTCTTGCAAGTTAACTATATTGCTACCATCAAAGATCTGCATTTTCTAAATAAGCTAAAAAGGGAATAGCTTAACCACCTTTTGATTATTAAGTACAATTTTGTGGGCTCTGCAGTGTACTCTGAAAGGATTGAAGAGATTAGCACATTTAGTAGCATATATCCTGAATTTCAACCCTTACTCATTTCATGCTTATAATAGGGTTCTAGAGGTTCTTACGTGTGGGGCTTTAAGGCAAACCCCTAATGATGCACTGGTGTGATGTTGTAGGTTGTTATGATCTAGCAATGGAAGCATCATATTTCAATTCTTAAGAAAGTTCATGCGTTCACTATTGATTTTTCTCTCTGGTGTAGTTAGCTGAAATAGCAAAGTCTAGATTCTCTGCAAAGGACTACAGTGATCATATGGCCCTTGTCCGAGCATATGAAGGATGGAAAGATGCTGAAAGAGAAGGATCAGCATATGAGTATTGTTGGAGGAATTTCCTGTCTGCACAAACTCTTCAGGCCATCCATTCTCTTCGGAAGCAGTTTACCTTCATTTTAAGAGATGCTGGCTTACTAGGTGAAGATGCAGCAACCAATAACAAATTAAGTCACAACCAGTCAATGGTCCGTGCAGTCATCTGTTCTGGCCTTTTTCCCGGCATGGCATCTGTTGTGGTCAGTTATCTCTACCTGTAGCAATCCTTTATCCAGAAGCTTCTAGGTTTAGCTGACGTTTTCTCTCTTTTATTTGATGTACAGCATAGAGAGACGTCCATGTCTTTCAAAACAATGGATGATGGTCAAGTTTTTCTATATGCGGTGAGTGTACAAGTGACTGTTTGCAGCACATCTGAATTTAAATTCAAATTGTAGTTCATCTAGATTTAGACACGATCAGATCTTACACTGAAGGAATTTATCCCCTCTTGATGTCCACCAAGATAAATGTATGGCATTATGCTGAATGGTCCATGGGCTTGCTTATCAATGCTATGTAGCATGAACATAAATTAATAAGTATCTTCTATAGAATGCTGTCACTAATATATATCACATCGTGACACAAATGTTATGATTTTATTTTGCAATATATGCACTTCTAGATTTTATGTGGCAACATTGTAGAATGATCTATATAATATATTCTCCACATCTATTTAGCTTCCTTTCTAGGCCTGACCTATATAAGTCAGTTAACCTGTGATAATTACATCTTGAAGCCTGGTATAAATGGCAATATATGAAGACTTAGTCCCGTTCAGTTTTCCTTACTCTGTTTTAATTTTTTTCATTTTGGAAGGAAGTAGTAACTCCTTATCCATGTCTCGCACATTATATGTATTATATGGCTATATCCTCAATTTAGATATTTAATGGCACTTTCTTATAAGAAGTCAAGGATCTTCTGCTTTAGTATTCAACCATCTCCTGGTCCATTAATGTTATATGGGCAAAGTGATAAATGCTTGTCTGTTCCTTTCTTTCTGTTTAGTTGGCACATGCTGCTTATAGCATTCCTACAGTTAATTGACAATGGCAATGGGTCTGTTTCAGAATTCTGTGAATGCACGTTACCAGACAATTCCTTACCCATGGCTGGTCTTTGGCGAAAAAGTAAAGGTCAATACAGTTTTCATACGTGATTCCACAGGAATATCTGATTCAATACTTATCCTTTTTGGTGGTGCTCTAAGGTCTGGGGTACAGGTACATTATCTATGGACAAATATTTTACTTTCTGTTCAGTCCTGGGGCATTTAAGTGGTACAATTTTACAATCATGAACTTGTCTCTTCTCAGGCTGGGCATTTGAAAATGCTGGAAGGTTATATTGATTTGTTCATGGATCCCAGTTTGGCGGAATGTTATTTGAAGCTTAAGGAAGAACTTGATAAACTTCTTCAAAAAAAGGTGAGTCTTTTGTACTGGCTAGAGCTTTGGTATTGTATCATTCATCAATAATAATGTGTGCATGGATGAAAACCTCTTCTAAACAAAGTGTCAAATATGTCATTGAGGGACAATTTTGATGGTTAAAAATGATTGAAATTGTTATGTTATGTATGTTTGTGAGCCTGGGAAGGAAAAGGAAACCTCAAAAGTATAGGGCCCTTGACGAGTCTAATTAACTGCGTCATCTATATACATTCAGAATCATTGAAGCAAACTGCCTCTTTCAACATTTAAATTGGCAGCTGGAATTGTGATTAGAGTTTGGAGCGTCTCAGGACTGAGTTTATGATTTTCTTGGATGTTTTTCTTTAAAACCTGTTAAATGCACTAAACCAGGGCTAGTTAACTGGGTCACAGTTTTATGAGAGCACTTATTTTACTTGATGATGATAGCTGTTTGTTGATGCAGCTCAATAATCCTAGCCTCGACATTTTTAAGGAAGGCAAGTACCTTATGTTTGCAGTTCAGGAGCTGGTGTCTGGAGATTTAAGTGAGGGAAGATTTGTTTTTGGTCGCGAAAGTAAGAAGCCAAAGGAGTCTACTGATAACAGCAGATTTACAAAAGATGGAACTAATCCTAAAAGCCTGCTACAAACTCTGTTGATGAGAGCGGGGCATTCCCCTCCAAAATACAAAACAAAGCACCTTAAGACAAATGAGTTTCGGGCACTGGTAGAATTCAAGGGAATGCAGTTTGTTGGCAAACCAAAGAAAAACAAACAGCTTGCAGAAAGGGATGCTGCTATAGAGGCATTGGCCTGGCTAACTCATACCTCTAGTGACAGTCGAGATCAAGATGATGACACGCCACAAGATGTCACTGATAATATGCTAAAACTTCTGGGGAAACGTGGGAAATCCAAACGCCGGTCTGGGAGGTGATGGATCCTTGAAGAATGCCTCTTCTTGAGGAAAGTAGATACAATTGATGAATGTGTAGAAGTTGTTAATGTTCTACCACTTCAGAGCATCAGCCTCTAGAAATATGGAATTGGCAGAGGGTCAAGTAGCTCGTGGCCTTCAGTTTTCAATCAGAAGTTAGGTGTTCAAATCTCCTTGAAGCCACCTACTTGGAATGTCCTATCACCCTATTTTTTGACAATAAGTAGCTGTTCCCAGTTTCTGACTTGTTGCAATTGGTTGGCAATCTGTTGATTATTAAAAAAGAGATCAAGCGGATGGAGCCTGATTAGTTTATTCATGTATTTATAAATTGAATTAAACTCATTAAATCTCCTCATTGAGATATGCTTTGTAGTTCTACCCAAGGCTTTGTTTCATTATGGGTGACTACATCTGTCATTAAATAGTTCCATTCTAATATATTGTCAGTGAAATTGTTTAGATGACTGAAGTTGCCAGAATCCAGAGTCTGTAGTTTACGACTCTGCAGAACCAAGGCAAAGTCATGTTCTGCCAAAATTTTTGTATGTCTCTTTAGGTTTCCCATTTTCCTCCCTTGTGGTTGTATTCAGAATTTCATATGACCAATTGCAGCAAAATAAGTGCAGATTCATATACGGATATTAATATTTTTCACTGGATATATGTGATTACAGGAAGTTTTCCTATTTTGGGGGAAGGCGGATTACTGCACGTTTTTCCTTTTTAACATTTCATGGTTAAATAGCCAACCGGGTTGTATGAATAACCCGGTTTGCATACTTTCTCACTCCAAGCAGCTCTAACAAAAAGTGAGCGCTAGCTTTACATCTAGCAGAAATTCTCATAGTTGTAGGTGCAAATTACAATATCACAAGGTATTTCTTTGCTCCGATCGGTGCAAACAGGAATTTCAGTCAATAAAATGGTTCTCATATCTAATACGGCTAAATTGTTTTGACTTGGATCAATAATGCAAGCTCAAATATTGGCTTTGACCTAACGAAATATTTGATGCCTGCAAAACATTCACCAGCATCATGACTCGGTGGAACCATGTAGAATTCAACGGAGCCACCTTCAGTAATTTAGTAATATTAGCCTCTTTCACGTGCACTGGTGAGGAAACCATATAACAATAATGGGTCATGGAAACTAGTTTCAGTACTACAATATGATTCCACACATTAGCCATCAACCAAACCACTGTAATTAGCACTTTGTCAAAATCTCAGATTATCAAACAAAACTTCTCTGCACATAATAACTATTTGTTTTCACCTTGAACAAACATATATTAGACAAGAAGGCAATACAAGAAAAGGGTGAGAGCATAATGGTGAACGATTATTTTAAGGAAAATTTTGGTACAACAAATATAAAGAAAATTGGAGTTCAGTAAAATATAATCATTACCTACATTCTCACATCTCAAAACAAGACAGATAATCAACTCAGATAACCATCAGTAAAAGAAGAGAAAATATGAAATTGGCAATGGCTTCCTCTATTCCTAAAATCAAAAAAGCATAACTTGCTTTTAACCTTTTCCACAGGTTTGTTCACCAACTACGAGTTCAAGCTCTATACCAACCATCAAACAATAAGTTTCTTCCTCTTGTGAGAACATCATAGCTGGCTTGCTATTACTTAAATACGGCGTTTCTTTGGGAGTCGGCATCCATTGTGTGCACGTCGAGTTGTGTCCTCAATGTATACAATAGGATTCTGATCTCCTCGAGAACTACCAAATCCCTCTCTAAAGCTCATGATTGCTTGCCTTTTCTTCTTGAAGTAAGTAAACCCTTTCACCCTCATCACCACCGATTTTAACCCCAAATTTCTTGCTTGTCGTCCAACATGTTCTGCAGTTGCTTCAGCAGCATAACGAGACAGTTTTGGCCCCCCTTTGAGTTCTGGCAGACATCCAGAAGATGCCCCAATCTTTTTATTTCCTTTAGAATCCGTCACAGTAACAAAAGTATTATTACGCATTAGCTTTATGTGGACAACATCAGCATTTTGCTCAACATTGTAACGAGAGAGACGAGAAGACCCCATAAATCCCTTTTCATCTTCTTCTATTATTCCCCTCACAAAGTCCATGGGCCTGGAACTTCTCCCTGTTCCATCATCCTTCTGACCCGTGGAATGAATGAAGTTCTGGAAACCTAAAGCATACGGAGCAGAAACATTTTCTTTCACACCATAGCCTACAAAGAATTTTTTTAAAAAAAAAAAGATCTCCATCAACTACAAAGATTATTTACAAACCCAAACTCAAAATAGCATTCTAATTTACAAAACTAATAATTCCAAATACTACATGAATATCTCCGTTTGTCTATCTTTTTATTTTTACTAATCTAAAACGCTAGCCAGATAACTATTTCGTTTATTAATTCAAGTTTTTTAGGTTTCAAAAACTGTTCCTTTCTACATGAAATCGCTGAAAAATTTTGAATCTAATTGATTACAATAAACAAATGGTACCAGAAATTTGAGAAAACTAAAACCGCCATTAAATACTGAATTCACCAGTAAATCAAAACCTCGGCTCGGTTGCATTCTTCATAGTAAGCAATAAAATCATACCCAAAAAAAATGAAAATCCTATGAAACGAATGCCATTGGCTAAAAGCTCTGCAGCAGCAATGGAAACAAGTAAAAATAAACAATATATATCCCACAATTAAAAAAAAAAAAAACCTTGCCTGCAAGATCAGTTGATACTGGGTGATTCCCAAACACGCGATTGAGAGCGCCATAGAATCGAAGCAGGGAAGTAGCAGACAAAGGATTAGCTCTGCGAAGTGAAGCGAGAGAGTGCATTTCTAGGGTTTTTCTCGGTTGTTGGTTTATTTGATTGATTTAGGGTTTTAGTTTTAGTTTTCTTTCCGTTTGATGAAGTTGGAAACGATCCCAGGCCAACCCGGCCCAACTAAAACATCCTTCATTGGGTGGGCTTGTGAGCCAACATTTTCAATAATTCGGGTTGCCACGTGTCAAAATCAAAGAGCCTTATTTTGTATGGACAGTTCCATCAGAAGTTCGTTCTGGTTCTGCTGCAATAAGCCATTGCCATAGCCATGGCCAATAATTCAATTACTTGCCGCCTCCTCTACTTATCTTCTCCTCCTCCTTTCTCCTCTTAGAAACATGGATAGTTTTTCTCCCCTCTCACTAAGTCTAAACCACGTTTCCATGGCCGTGACGGTTCCCGCACCGATGGTTCCTGTCGAAACTCCTTCAGTCTAAGCAAAACTTCTCAATCTTCAGTATTGAATTCCCCAATTATAAGAGCCGATTCTTCTGTCAACAGAGAGCCAGTGCTGCCTCCTTATAATGTCCTGATCACTGGCTCAACCAAAGGTTTCTCTTTTATTTGTTTGAACGCTTAAATTCATAGTTTTATTATTTGTTATTATTATTATTATTCATTTGTCTAGATTAAATGCTGTTTTGGGAAGTGAGATGTGTATTTGGAAGTGGGTTCTTGACTTCTTTTATGTTGGTTGGTTTGTTGCTAATTAAACTGTGCTTTTGTCTCGATAGAAATTTATATAATTATAATCGAAACGTTGAAAACAAATGTTTAATGCTAATAGGTAGCTAGTTGGCTGAGAAATAACTATAATGAAGCAGAAACACTGTTAAATTGTAGACTTGGCGCCAACCTAGACTTATTATAGATTGCGGAATTGGAAAGAAGTATCAATAGTTCAAAAGGCCTTTGGGATTTTTGTTACGGAAGGAATGGGACGTTATTTTAAAGTTTGACTGATCTCTCTCTGTATAAAATTTAAAATTTTTTTATTATTAGTATAATTAAATATCCGATTCTCACTAGCAAATTTAAATTCCATTCATATTCTTTTTCTAAATTCAGGAATTGGATACGCACCGGCTAAGGAATTTCTTAAAGCAGGCGACAATCTCATAATTTGCTCCAGATCAGGTATGCATTTTGTGTTCGCCTGTTGAATTCTTGCCTATATGGTAATTGTCTTTACATAAGAACTACTATGAGGAAATTCTGCTCACGTGATCAACTTTATTTAATTTTTTTTTAATCTCACTGTAATCTGATTATTTCATGTTGAACATGAGTTTTTCGCTATGGCTGGTGAATGGCATTAATTTTTTTTTTTTTCTACTTTTCAAGTTTTTATACACCTTTCCCTTCCGATCATGGTAATCAATGCTTCACTTTACATTGCTAAAAAATCACATAGATTAAAAAGTTGTCTTAACTTGAAAGTTAAGCTTGTAGCACTAAATAGCTAAGTTTAATATGTTTAAATTCTGATCTTTTGACAGCTGAGCAAGTGGACTCTGCTGTTCAGACCCTGAGAGAAGAATTTGGGGGGCAGCATGTGTGGGTACCCCTTCATGACTTGTTTTCACCCTTTATAACATTCTTTTTTTTTTTGGGTTAATAGATATGTCTGATTGTTAGTTAATATATATGTACAGAACTGCTGCTCCAATAGGTGATGTTGCTCGCTTTATGGAGAATGACACTGCAAATGGAGTTGCATTATTGGCATAGTGCCTCGAACCCACCACATGACCTCATGTTGTGTACCATGTGCGTGGTTATGTACCAAACGATGGGTGATGGTGCTCGCCATATCCATTCTAATATACGAATATATTTGTTTATTTACTTATTTTCCTCAAAACAAAAATTTCAGCAGGTTCTTAATTGTAGTTTGTTTACAGGGTACAAAATGTGATGTGAGAGAAGGGAAAGACATTGCAGATTTAGTTTCATTTGCACAAAAGAAATTGAAATATGTTGATATATGGGTATATATGCCAGATCTTTTCTCTTTATTACAACATTTCTTTTATCATTTCCAATTTATATTATTCAAAAGTTATTGATTAGGAATTTTTTATGTTTGCAGTATCTGATTTAGATGGTTAAGTAAAAACTCACATGACTAATTTTTAACTTTTAGGTCAAGTAGTAATTCAACAAGCTATTTGTTTTTATTCATGATTAAACTTGTAGGAATATCAAGGTTGCTTCTGATGCACTCTAATGTTTCCTTTTTCCTCATGCTAACGTTCCACCATCAAATCAAATAATAGCTAAGAAATGAAATAGCACTGAGTTGATCAATATTTTATATGATTATGGGGAATCTCTTAAATAAGTGAAGGTTATGTTTGGTTTTCATCTTGAAAGATTAGACCAGGTAATCTGTTTTTTCAATCTGAATTCATATTAAGACAGGAGATCTGAAATTTCAAAGATCTACAGTAATCTATTCTGTATATTCTTCCTTAATATAGAACACAGAGTGAAAGTTGAAGTCTCTCTTTTTCATTTGCAAAATATATCATGAGAAATCATTTTAGTTTTACAAATCTCATATGCATAAATTGACGCTAGAATTTCTTTCATTCCAACTGTGCATATTATTTTTTCTCTGTTTGGGTGATTTATCGTGTCAAGATATGACCAAACAAGGATGCATCTGGGGCACAAATATGCATGTGCATGTGTGCATACACATGTACACACACACACACTTGATTCGCATTTAGTTTTGAATTTTTTTTTAAATTTAATTTAACACAGATGTCATGTTCTCATTTTGTGCTGCTTTAATTCTTGCTATTATTCTCTTACCCTAAGTTGAGAATGATGCAGATTAATAATGCAGGATCAAATGCATTACCCCTTACCATCTTGTATATTCTGATGACCATTCTTTATTTTTTTGTCTTTTCTCTTTTCCACAGATTTGCTGCATATGGGGTGACTAAACGTAGTGTAGTGCATCTAACAAAATCATTACAGGTACATGCTTGTTTTCTTAACATAAGTTTCAAAGCAATCAATTTATATTAGAAAAGAGAATGCTGAAAGTCCTATAGAACTTTCCATTAATATCCATGCATGTTCATGTGTTTATGGAATCCAATTGATAGTTGATACAATCAACCAAAGAGCTATACCAAGACCATATCCAATATAAGCAGTATCCAATATTCAATGCATATTACAGCATGATGAGTAAGAATCACTGTAAAGAAATCTGAGGGAGAAATATTTTGAAAGAAAACCAATTTTACGTAAGTGCAAGGAGTATGCAATCAAATTTCAGTTTTTGGAACTAGATATGTTAATAGCAATATCTTTCATTATATAAATTACAAAATTTGCTGGCACAGTTGCACAGGTTCTGTTGTGTCACTTCATACTAACTGCTGCCTTACCACTCTGATCATTGCAAAGATTTATGTGGTGGTTAATTCTCCTTACTACCTATTGTTAGGCTGCTTCTTTTTTCATTTCCTTGAAAAATAAAATTTCTATATACATTAGGAAGATTGATTGGTCTTGCTTTCACACTGCAAGATAGGATGCTATAGTTTGAGTGGACCATTCTCACAATTGTATACTTCATGTTAGGGTGCAAATTTTGTTGATTTTCTTTGACTTCTTTCCTCTGTACAGGCAGAATTGCAGATGCAGGATTTTAAAAACGTTGTGGTGCATAATTTGTCAGTAAGCTTTGTTACAGTTAAGTGATTTCTTTATCTTAATGATACGTGCTTAACTTTCCCCTTTTCATTTTTCTTCTTTTATTGCACAGCCCAGAATGCTGACAACAGGTCTTCCTATGTCTGGTGCTACAACAAAACAGGTTTAGAACACATTTGTATTTCTAGTCATTATCCATATCACTGCTGATTTTTAATACTGAAAATGAAACATTTGGTTTATTCCAGGCCAAATTTTTCATTAACGTTTTGGCAGAACCGGCTGAAGTGGTAATATTTTGTTCAACTCCCTAACATAAAAGAGACACAAGCTTTCTTCTTTAATCTTTTTCTTGTTTTTTGTTTTCATTTGATTATTGGTTGGTGGATTCACAGGTTGCAGATTACCTTGTCCCTAAAATCAGATCCATCCTGTCAGTGGATCAACAAAGCCTACTTACCTTCGTTTTCTCACTGGATTGAAAGCTTACTCGCAGATATTCTCAGTAAGTGTAAAACTTGCATTCTTTTCTTTTGGTTAAAACACAGTCAAATTTGGTTTATCTTCCAGTGAAAATTACTAGGAGTCATCTGATTTTCGCTTTCTATTATTATCCAGAGAATTGCTCTTGATGCAAGAAGAAACAGATATGTGCTTGAAGATTGAAAAGCATTGAAAGGGAAAAAAAAAATCCCGTGGGGAAACAGATTTTACTAGTTTTATCCATAGCATGATTCAGTAGAATTAGCAAACTAAGCAAAGAATGAGCACTGTAATTTCAATTGATGCATATTACTCTGAAGCTTAGAATTGCGGGGCGTCATGATTTTGAATCTATAACTAATGCGAATGCCATGGTCAATACAAATCTGAACAGAGAAAATATGAAACAATTTTGCAACTCGAAAGAGAGAACATTTTGTTGTTTGTATAAATTAAGGGAGGGATGACAATGTAAGGCTTCTTGTTATGTCTAAAATTATTTGAGTACAGTTTTTGCTTCCTGTGATCTGGTGAAAGACCACTACCATCTCACGTTCATTTGTCCTACTCCTGTACATTTTGGAAAATTACAGAATTTTATTTTTCTACTTTTTGTTTTAACCTTTTTGACAATAACTTCATGTCAATTGCATACACATTTAATATATTGGTGGAATCATTTTATCTAAATTTTTAGTTTAATTTTAATATTCAGTTAAGTTTAACATACTTTTTTGAAAGTGAAATATACTAATTTAATTGAGATAAAAAGAAAAAATGAATTAAAAAATAATTTAAATCGATTGGAATGAAGCGAATCTTTGTTCAACTTCATATTCACATCACTGTTTCCATGACAAAACCAGCTTCTTCTGTTAATTCTCGTTCTCTCTTTTCATCTTTCAAGCCAGCTCCAATTCTCTCAGTTTCACACCCTGGTATAAATCCACCAGCCGCTTGACCATCCTTCAGTTTTAAGCAGCTTTAAAGCCTCCACAGATTTCTGCAATATTGAACCAACTCCATCACTTACTCTTGTGTGTTACGAAGAGAACTTCACGCAGCTCCACATTACAGGAAAAAATGGAATTCCTCCATTGCCAGAAAATCTCTCTGCTGATACTTTCTTTGCCACTCTTGGAGGTCCGTCGACCTTGAAAGTTTTTGTCTTTGCTTTCTCTGGGATAATGGGAAAACTACCTGTCAGCAATGGCCAGTTATTTTCTCCGGAAATACTCGATTTGAGTTCAAACTATTTCAATGGTCCCATTCCAGGAGAAGTTTCTTCGTTGAGAATTCTACAAACACTCGTACTTGATCATAACAACTTCATTGCACATGAGCAAGATTTTACTTTGTGAAGTCATCTCTTATCATTCCGCCCAATCCTAACCTGGTACGAGCAGAATTCGTTCCCAAGACGTCTTCTATCTCCCCAAGTAAAAAATAAACTCGCCGCATTCTGTCTACGTGCAGGGCAGAAGAGGATGACAGAAGTGATGTTTATGACATAGGAGTAATGTTACTCGAAATCATGGTGATGTCCCAAAATGATGATGTTGCTCAAGATCTTGTGAGCGTTCGTGATTTTATAATTTATTCTCCTATCATTTCTCTAAAACTTTGGTATTGATAAAAGGGTAGTTGTGCTCTATAACTAAAGCTGGTTGTTGGCTCTTATGCTGCAGCAACTAAGCATATAATGATTGACCATGCAGCACGAAAGAGTGTCATTGATCCAGCAGTTACGAACGAGTACTCGGATGATTCATTGAAGACAATGATGGAGATGTGTCCGAGATGTCTCTCCAATGAGCCAACATATAGGCCTTCTGTTGAAGATGCTCTATGCAATTTGCAGTTTGCCGCACAGGTACAGAATTCGACCCAAGACATTCAAAAGTCGATTGAACTATCAACCGAGTTAGATATATGCTTAACATTTAATCAAAGGTGGGTTTTCTGAGCTCAATATGGAAGCACTTTTGGTCGTTCATATGCTGCATTAGAGACTCGGAAGAAGAAATATGTACTGCCTCAGTCTGCATCTCTTGTTTGGAGAGAGAGAGCTGGACTAGCTTAGCTTGAAGGCCGTTTATCTGTACGGTATAGATCAGTGGTGGTCCACAAATAATTATCAACAAATAAGCAGTATTTAAAATATAAATAAAAAATATTAAAGTAAATAGATATAACAATAATTGTATCCGCAAACAATTCCATTAATTAATTAATTAGAGCGGCAGGCAATACAAAATAGCCCTTCTCTTCTCTTCTCATTGGCTGGCTGAGGTGAAAATTGCAGGGACACTATTATTGTTCTGTTAATTCAGAAGAAAAGATTTTATTTATTGTTTAAACCAAATCATAAACCTAAATGGAAATTCCCGCCCGCCCGTCCATCATATTCAAACTAGACGAACTCGGGCCACGGAGGGGGCGGCCAGAACAGAACATGTTAGCAGAGTCGGGGTAATACGCCAGCCAGCGGCCCGCCGGTGCCGTCCCTAAGTCATAAACACAAATGTCTACGCCTGATCCATCCAGTAAGGCATGAAGTACAATTGCATCTTCTTTGTAATTTTATTTATTTCTTTGATGTAATCTGCAAGCCTTTACTCAACGAAATCAACACTGCACAAGGTGAAGTAATCAAGAATATTAGGACTTATCTACAATCCAATACATTAATTATGTATAATTTTTTTAAACAAAAATTAGGTAAAATAATCTTATTATTTTAATGTAATAACATAATAAAATTATTTAATTAAAAAAATATACATAAATATATAAAAATAAATAAATAAAATTAAATAAAATAATTTTAATATATTAATACAAATTATTTAATTAATAAAAAAATTAAAAATAAATTTTATAAATTTCTCTCGTTATTTTATTTAAAAATAGATATATTTTTTAATTTTATTTATCAATTACTAATAAATAATTTTTTTATTAATTATATGATTTTATTATATTAATTATGTTAATAAAATAATATTATTTTATTTATTTTTTAAAATAAAATTAAAAATTAATAAAAAATATAAACATAAAATCACATCATTTATATTACAGTAAAATTATTTTATTAAATTTTTTTTTAAATTATTAACTTTAAATTTTATATTAAGAGATATAAAATATATTA
>CP135554.1:3340368-3441620 GCA_032402905.1 Khaya senegalensis | reverse complement strand
ATTATATATAAACTAGAAATATTAAATAAAACAGATCACCTTATAAATAATGAAATCTAATTTGATTTAAATTTGTAAATATAATTTTTTTTATATTTTAATATTATTTAATATATTATAAATTTATATTTTATAAATATATACTAAATAATTTATTTATTTAATTTATTTATATATAAAATAATTTTAACACTTTTAATTGAAATTAAATTAAATTATTTTTTAACTAGTTAAAAAAAAATTAAGAGGACCGAGTTTAAAAGCAATATTGGGCCTCTACTTTTTCAAACGGGCCATCCCGGCCAGACCCGCAAGCTCGAATGATAACTTTATAGCGGGCCGTCCCCTCTAGTCCAAACCACACGATCACAATAGGAACTCAAACCATTGACAAACTTTCAAAATGAGCAGAAATGAAAATTTGCATACATATATATAATACATATTTTCGTAGGTTCAAAAGAGGATGGAAGAGAAAAACAGCACCCACTAGTCAATAATTTCTCCTTCTTCTTCCTCAGGCTGGGCATTTTCNAAACAGCACCCACTAGTCAATAATTTCTCCTTCTTCTTCCTCAGGCTGGGCATTTTCTTCATCCATACTCCCTTTTTCTCTTGCATAAAAATTCATTCGTTCTTCATTGTCATCGTCATCATCATCCTCGGCATTTTCATCATCATCAGAAGCTTGATTGTTCTGATTCTGCTTTCCCCTATTCTCATTACCATTGTCATTATCACTGGGATCAAGATTTTCAGCAGTCATTCTGCTGCTGCTTTCAGAGGCATCTTTGCCTGCAAGCGAGGATTTCTCTTCAACCACCTGGCCTGCAACCCCACTTTCTTTAACTATAACTGAAGGAAATTTTAAGGGTTTCTCCGGCCAATCTTTGAAAAAAGAGTTCATCACCATGAACCGAAAAGCCTGTAACAAAGAGCTTTTCTCTCTCCTTATATCTGTACTCAGAAGCTTCTGAAGAAGTGTTGGCTTCCTTTTGTTGAAAGAAGAGGTGTTATATGCATCGTGCTCTGCTAACTTTTGCTTCTTAGCAAATTTCTCTTTTCTATTATATCTTCCTCTTTTATCATGCTTGTTCTGGAATCTCCCCCTCTTATTCAATGGCCTTACATTGTCCTCCCGTCCCTGAACCTGTTTCTCAGAATCTGAAAGATAGTGTGATGGTATTTCTGCAACTTCAACGCCCAACTGAGCCTGCTTTGCCAAAATCTCTTTGAGTTGCTGCAAATATTATTAGATGTTGAAGTATTATTTAGAACAAGATTTAAAAAAACTGCTTATTCTAGGAAAGCTTATTTATTTGTCAATTACAATGAAAAAGCAAAATAAATATCACTTAGGGAACAGTTAACCATGATCATGTTCTTCAAACGTAAAAAAATTTTTGTTATAAGCATATTAATCATTCTGTCTGTAACTACAGAAAACTCTTAGTCCAAATAGATTTAAATGCCAAAAATTTCATACAGCTTCGTAAAACAGGCACTCCAAGAAGCTAGAATCACCATAGTAACTTTCAACATAAAAAATGTTGCCTTGCAACTCATTCTCCCAATAATACAATGAACAGTATATTCCATGATATCAGGATGAGTTAAACTCTCCAGCATTTTGTTCAAGTTTACATCATGGAGAATCAAATGAACAAACTAACAAACATTTTTACTGAACAAACAGACAGATAAAAAAATATTATTAACAGGGAAATGGTTTAAGAAGATTAGGACCACAAAACAATCACAGCTTGAAAAGTAATTACACAAACACAAGGCAAAGCCATTAATTTGCGAACAAACATGATCTGTTAATAGGGGAAAGCACCCCAACAACTTCTTGATCATGTAACCTCATTGTGGTGAGGGTAAGAAATATGTACTTGCTGAAATTTAATGAATTAAATAAATGTACCACACGCCGCATTTTGGCCTCTTTATCAATTACTTCAGTGTTTGATTGCTCTTTAGCCAGTTTCTGCAGGTGTCGAAGCAAATTATTAGAACACCAATCTCAATGAGTAACATAAAAGAGACACAGAGAAATTAATCTACCTTGTTTATATTGGCTTTTGTTGGGTAGTTTTTCCTACGTTCTTCACACCACTGTTTGATTTCTTGTTCCGTATAGGTCAACACAAGAGATTTTCTAACATGAGAAAGAATGAGAAACACACCCATCAGAGCACAGTATTAAGAAATCAGATACACAAGCAGCAGCAAATAGAGACCGAAGAATGAAAACAACATCAGCAATCTGCATTCTCTGGCAATTTATCAAGACACGAAAAGTTAGTTTAAATTTAGAAAACTAATTGAGAAATGATACTACCAGATAGATTTGGAAAACTAATTGAGAAATGTATCACCAGAGGCTTAACTAGAGTATTCCATGGGTTGTATGGCAATCATCCATACAAAGATTCAAAGGTAATCAAATTATTCAAACTGCCCAAACATTCACGATCTAAAGAAACTAGCAGATCATCATGAGCCATACAAAATTCATGTAAACCAAAAGAGAAGAACACTTTGAAAATTGAAGCCACCCTTTATGATGAACTTCTTCACTATTCAGGGTAAAGCACTTATTTGGCAGCTAAAAGCATAGGTTCAACTGAGACAATTGGTCAAATAATCTACTTACATTGTCCAACTTATTCCAAAAAAAAAAGCAATATAATACTGTTACACAACATTTCCGTGGCAAACATCACTTGTTATGAGTCACCACATGGGGCTAATTCCATAGGAGCTTTCTCTGTAATCAGTAAATGAGCAGTATATTGTTACCTTCTCTTTTCCTGAGGTTGGTTCATGTGAGTAACCTGACCAAATTTCATTGCCTTCCCTTTGCCACGGCCTGTTGAAAAAAGAAATCTATAAGTAACACTGCCCATAAAGGGCAAAAAGTAGCGATTCAGAGCTTGTTTAATAAATATGCAACTTATTATACAGAAACATTACTACATGATTTTAGGAACCAAGACCTCAGGCAAAACTACTCCGAAAATGTTACCAGGTTTGTTTCTCCAATTCCACCTATACATGAATTACCACTATATGGGCCACTGAAAACTTAACCTATTAGGGTCAAGGTGAACAGACTATTTGTAACAGAGAGACACTGTTCATCACATTATGCACTTGACTATCACCAATAATACCCAACAAAATAGTTGCTTTGATTGCTTCTTAACATAGGGTAATTTAAATTCAATAACCAATTATTTTATTTTTTTTCTTTCTGAATGGAAGTTTTAACATTAGTTAATCACAAACCTTTAGCTATTTTATCATTGTTAAACCCAAATTTTCTCTTTGCATTATCCATCTGGTGAAATGGAGACTTCTGAAACCTGTACAATCACACATTTATGATCAATTACAAAACCACTTGTCAAAATATTTTGAGAGCAGAATTATAAACCAAAAAAGGCAGAAGGACTGACCCCCGTGACAACGCTCTTGTTGGATTTCTCATGAAGTTTTTTCCTGGAACATTTTTCCAATTGCTATTTGAAACACTTCCCTGACCATTTTGAACAGATTTTCCCTGCAAGAATAGAGAGGACATAAATTAACCAATGGAAGCTGGAGTTTATTTGCTAATGTATGCACAATAACAATTCTAAGCAGGCAAAAGAGACCAGGAAAAAAATCCCTGTATCTCAATACAATTGTGCTACTAAACCAGGGTTTTGAACCAGCAGTTAATACATAAAATTATAGGCACACAAATAAAAACATTATCCATCCTATCTACAACTTTTGTGCCAAACAATATATGAGAAATCAATGACTGGGAAATTATGGACAAAAATATTGAGCATGAGCAATCGTCTTGTAGGGCTCTAAGCCTGATAATGCTGTTAACTGCATCTTTAACCAATCCACATTGCACCCCCTCCTTCCTTTTTATTGCACCTTAAAACCAAAGCCAAAATTTATCATACAATGAGTTAATGGAATAGTGAGAAAAAATACTGCACGGAAGAATCATAAAAACCAGCCATCATTTTCATCTCAGGTTTCTACTTGCTGTCAACTGCACAACAGAACAAGAACCCATAACAAAAGGTTATCGTTTTGCAGCTTAGCCATCAACAAATTCAGTAACACTGTGGGATCACAATTTTACAGACCTTAAAATATACCATAAGCACGCTGAAAAACATTCTGTTACTAACCACATCTCCTTATCTTGTCCAATAGACAAAATTAACATACAAAAAAGCCTATAATTGCTGTATTACTAACATCTATCATAAGTAAGAAGAGGGTAAAATAGATGCCTGTGAACTTATGAAAGCAGAAGGTTGCGAGTTCTGACTTTGTTGCCGTACACTTAAACATGATTTAAGAGGTGCACACGAGTTTCCCTGCTGAACAAAGTTTTGCTGGCTTTGGTTTACATGCTGCCCAGTATTCGCACGACCAAACTGCGGATTCCCAAATAAACTGGGATTCGACATTTGCATAGACAACAGTTGTTGCACATTTTGCAAACCCAATTGCCCATTTAGCAAACCCATGTTTTGGTTAAGCTGATGAGGCAAATTTGACAAATTAGGAGCAAATATCTGTCCCTGACTCGCATTCTGCGGCAAGTTTCCGAAATTCCCATGTAAAGGAAACATAGGACCGAGTTGCGGCAAACCAATATGGTTATTTTGTGAGAAAAGAAGAGGGTTAGGAGCATTCATGAAATTAGGTTGAATTAACAATGGTGTTAGCGGCATATTGGGCATGGCCATGGCGTGCCCATTGGAATTGTTCAAAGGAAATGGAATTTGAGGATTGATTATTCCCATTTGAGGCTGCATTGGCACTGAATTCTGTATCATATTAGAAGTGAAAACCTGCTGAATTAACAAATATCAGGATAAATTAGATAAAGCTTCTACTCGCAGCAACAGATCCAAGTATCTAGATACTGAGAGAATTACCTGATGAGGAAGCGTAGAAGTAGAAGAATTGGACCGGGTCTGACGAGGTACGGAATTGAAGGGAGGTTGCATATTTTCACAGCCAAGGAAAACTAGAATTTTGCTGAGTGAAGTTTAGAGCATATTTTAAAAGAGCAAATTTCCCTGCGGAGAAGTGCATGGAAGTGGGTAGGGTTTAAAAGGACAAGGTTTATAATTACAAACAATTTGATGAAGAGAACCCGTCTGTGACTTCTGTGGAGAACTGACACTGATCTAAAATTATTTCACTTTTAAGTCCATCTGTAACTGGAAAAGCCTAAAGAGCCCCTTACAAGTTACAGAACGCCACCGTAGAAGGTCAAGGCCAAGTTCGTTAATCTGATGACCGTCCATCTTCTCCGAACAACACGTTCAATTCCAACGATCAATCTCTATCTGAAATTTCACCATTTCCGTCCCATTTTTATTTTTAATTTTGTAAATTTTTAATGAAATGGGAAGCAACAACTTTTTCCTGACAGTCTCCGTCACCAGCAGCGGCCGCCCCGTTCTCCTACCAAACGAAGTCGAATGCAACCTCCTCTCCAAAGTTGACATCGAACCCGACCAAGACGACACAGTTTCTTTCCCTCCCTTAAAATCGGGCCACCTGATTCTCACAACCCACCGCCTTCTCTTTCTCTCCTCCGCCAAATCCGTCGCCATCCCCCTCTCCGCCATCACCCACATCTTCTCCTCCAAGCGATCGCTCAAGTCTGTCTTCCACTCCCCCCGCATCCGCTTCCAGGTCTCCGCCACTGGCGACAATCGGATCTTGGATTCTAATCCGGGTGCGGTCACGGGTTTGCACTCCGTTGTGATTACTATTGTTGTGAGGGAGAAGGGAGACTGGGAGTTGTTTTTGTCTAAGTTATGGGAGAGTTGGCGGGGAAGAGCGTGGGAGACAACTTCTGAGAGTGTGAGCGGAACTGGGTCGAGTTCTGGTTCTGGTTCTGGTTCTGGTTCTGGTTCTGGTTCGGCAACAGGTGGGTTGTACGCGAGTGACGGGTCGGTGAGAATGGTGGGAGTGGCGGGAATACTAAGAAAAGAACAAGAGATGTGGGAGAGCACTGACAAGAGCTTGCAAGATGCTTTTCAGGACTTGAATGCTCTAATGGTATTAATTCTTTCATTTCAATTCATTCATTAGTGTATTTTTATAATGTTTTTTCGTGAAACATATGTGTAACTATACATCTTGTTGGATTTGTTACTATGGAACTTCTGAATGTTACATTTCTTGTAATGAAAGAAGTTAAACTTACAATATATTAACATACGGAAAGTACAGAACTAAACTTTGATCGTGTGAATATCTTTTTGTCTTGGTCTCTTTATTGGCTTCCTGAAAATGTTGCAGATTGAACAGGAAATTTGTTTATTGATTGCTTTGTCATTCTTTGGTTTAGGTGGTTTAAGTTTAAGAAATCTTTTGGATTTGCAGAATAAGGCCAAAGAGATGGTAATGTTAGCAGAAAAGATGAGGCAGAAACTTTTGTCTGGCTCAACTTCTCAAACTAATTCGACAAATGAAGAGGAAATGGGTTCCAAAGAAGAGATGCAAGATTGGTTGTTGAGTATCGGTATTGTATCCCCAGTTACAAAAGAGTCTGCAGGTGCCTTGTATCACCAACAACTGTCCCGCCAGGTTTGCTACTCACTTTCTCATGTTTGAGGTAACTAGTGTTGTTGCCTTGTTTTTATTTATTTATTTATTTTAATTTTATCAAGAGAACATGTAAAGTGCTGGAGGTTTTAGGTTTATAAGGGTGATTTGCACAATTGCAGCTGGAATTTTACATATACAAAGTAGGTCTCTTGATAGGTTTTAAACTCTTTGGCTTGTAGAGATAAAATATGTGTGATCTTAGTTCCAATGACTGTTATCACTGACTACCATAGGGAAACAAGTGTCTAGCTTCATCCCCTCAACAACCCCATATTGGACGTCCAATAATACCAGTCCAATCACATAATGTGACTGCTAAATCCATTCTTTTGCATTGTGCAAACATTAATGGTGTAAGCCATTATGTGTGTGTTTTTTTGAAGCAATGCTAATGGTTATATTTATTACCTTTCTCTAGAATTCTGGGAAGCACCAGAGTAGAGGAAAGTAGTTTAGTGTACACTGTAAGTGAGTGGCGCACAAAGATGATAGATTCAATTTATATAAAACTTATCCATCTGGTCCACCTTTGTACATTTTTTTATACTCATTAATATATTGTTCTGTTTCCCATCAAAATAATATTCTGATTTGTAATTTCTTGATGCATAGCTGGCAGATTTTGTCAAAATTCCGCTTGAGAGATCTGGAGGAATGATCAACCTTATAGATGTCTACTGTCTCTTTAATCGTGCTCGGGGCACAGGTTTTGTGATTTCTTTTTGTTTGTTTCACTGAGTGCTTGACACTCCCCCTCCCTCTTCTCTCTAGTACTTTTTTGCAGTTGATCTTTGCCAGGGGATCTGTTTCTGAGGAAGAATCGGTTTTTTCTCCTAATAATATCATCCTTTTTATACAGCTTTGATCTCTCCAGATGATTTGTTGCAAGCATGTTCTCTCTGGGAAAAGTTTGATGCGTATGTGTGATGTTTTCTTCATTTATCTGTGTGGCAGACTAAGCTTCTATTTGAGATTATATTGCTTAAAATGTGGAGACTAATTTATTCTGGGATTCATCTCTCAATAATTCTTTTGTGTTTATCCTGAGATAGTGTGTTATGTCTAATGCCATTTTCTGTGTTTTACGTTGTTCAACAGTCCGGTAATGCTTCGGAAGTTTGATAGCGGAGTCAGGGTCATCCAGAACAAGTCCCACAGTGACGAGGAGGTGATCCCTGTCATCTTTAACCCCATTTTTATATATATATATATATATATATATATTGTTGAAATCTAATCTTTTTGTTCGAAATGGATTGCTTTTTGTTTTTGAGTGGAAATGATGAATGGACTGATTAAATTCTTTTCCTTGTTTTTATTAATATCATGATAATCAGTAACATGTGGTTTCAAGTGCAGGTTTTTGCTAGAATTAAAGCCCTTGTTACAAAGCCTGAAAGTCTCCGAAATGGAATAAGTGCCAGTGATGCTGCCATGACTTTGGGGATTGCTCCTGCCATGGCCAAGGAGCATCTTCTGACTGCTGAGAGCAAAGGTACAGTGTTGTGCAGTTTTCTTAGAAGATTAACAACAGTTTTGAGATGTAACATGTAGTTGAATATTATTGGCAGGTCTTCTTTGCAGAGATATCAGCCCTGATGGCTTTCGCTTTTATGTCAATCTGTTTCCTGAAATCATTCTTGATGATCTGTACCTGTAAGTGAATTGTTCTTTATTGGTTTTTATTTCATTCACTTTTTCTCTGCTATATTAGTTGAGAACATCCATTTGGTGTCTCCCTTTGTTCAGATTCTGAAATTACCCCCATTTTCTTTTTTATTTTGATAAGAAATTGAAGAGCTTTTTATTTTACAAAATATGAGAGAAAATACTAACATTGACCAGATGTCCACAATCAGCTTGAAAACAGAAAGGTGTGCAAAAGCAAAATAAATCTCCTATAACCGTGTACCATATAACCAGAAACAGCCTCAAAATCTATGTAACTATCTTGCAAACCTTTTCCAACTGCTAAGAATAAAGGGAAAAAAAAAGGCTTTATACTGAAAATCCTTTGAAACAAAAGCCACAAGGACGCTAAAAAACAGATTCTGTACCACAAAGCAACGAGGATCTAAAAAACAGATTCTGAACCACAAGCATTGGACTTCTTTCACTCTTGTTGCTTCAATAATACTGTTATTCCTTTCTTGACAAATTACCCAAAGAAGAGTTAGGATGGCACACTTTGACATAGTTTTGGCTTTCTTTCCTTCCCCAAAGCATAAGTATTTCTCTGTAAGTAGAGAACCACAAGAGCCTGAAGCAACCCGCAAATTGCCATAGTTTAGTCCACAAGAAAGAGGCTATTGGGCAATGGAGAAAAAAAAAAATAATCTGAAATTTCTTCACTTCTTCCCAGAAATGTTTAAATTTCAATCTCATGAAATAACATTTAACATATTGATGGCGATGATATTCTTTTCATTTTCACTAGTCAATTTGATTGTCTTGGGCCCTTGTTTTTTTTTTATTTTTAGTTTCCTTTTCCTTTTATTGTATTTATGATGTGCATTTTAACGGTATAGGGTGAAAGATTATGGGATCTACAGTTCATGGGTCAAAGCTGCTTCTGCTTCTGGGTAAGATTGCCACTTTTTCTTTTTGGTTTTATGGCTAGAATAATAATACACCTTAAATATTGGTCCATTTTAGTGAATGGGAGAAGCTGTATTTGTTAACTAAATATTTGTTTATTAAGCATCCTTTTTTTTTTTTCTTCTTCAACTGTTTTCTCTTAGGTTGGATTATTCCTTACGCTGAAGATTCTGAATCACTCAACCAACCACACATGCCTGACTCCAGTGATGAAAATTTTCCCACAAGTCACTTTTCAGGCTGGTGTTCCTTCTTTATTTTGTCGTTGCGAGTTGCTTATTTGATTTACCTGCAATAGGACAGGAATGGAGAAAGATGATGAGGAACTAAGTCGATAATCTTGTATTCCCTTCACTGTAACATAAAAAACAGTCAGGCTCTTTGTAGAAGTGACATGTCTGGAGCCAACCCAAGCACTTATGAAGATGAAAGACATGATTAAAAATTCGTAATTTTTTCCCCATTAGTTAATTTATCAAATAAAATAGTTGCTATAAAGATGGAAATTAAATGAACTAAAGATTGTAAAGAGGTCAAATACAATTACAAAAAACTTCATTTGTATTTTTACTTCAGATATGATGTATTTTAGTGATTGAGTGGGTATATGGTGTTGAAGAAACACTTGTTTCTCGTTGATTTGATTATTGTCATATTGGTTACTCCATCATTTTATCATTTGCAGATTTTTGTGTGTGTGTGTGTTCTAAAACAAATATGAAGCTTGACAAGTAAGAAGGATGTACTCGACACATTTGCATTGATGTTTCAATAGAAATTGTGACGTTCAAGAGCATGGATGCATATAGTAGTAATCCAAGTAATTTTCGGGTACATCTTAGTGTGCAATAACATATTATTATGAACCCATGCAACTTTGAAGAGCAGCCAGGTATGAGGACATAAGAGATGTTAAGTGATCATAGGCACTTTGAGAAATCATATGTTGCATCCATTTGATAGTGATTAGTGTGGTATTCGTCATGATTTAATCCAGAATTGGGACTTGTTTGTATTCTACAACGTTGTTTTTAGGAGTGTCTGCTAGAAGATGTCATGGCAACCACGGGGAGTGAAATTTGAGTGTTTGTTTAATTGGGTATTACGTCGAAATAGAGATCATATTATTACATATAGGATGGAGTTTTAATGTCATTATTTTAAGTCAAAAATTCAAGTAATATAAAATTAGATGTCGCATACTACCAGCAACACTTTATAGGCATCATAAAAATGGGCACTGCACAGAGGAAAAGGGGGAAAAAGAAATCTCATGTACATTTCGTCAAACTAACACAATTTAGTTGATTATGCATAAAACTCCAATCTGCCAAGCAATTTATGATGCAATATATGTTATCCCTTTCCTTCTTTTGAGTCTTTGTCTTCTAAACCGTTACAAGCAGTTAATCAGGTCGATGAGACCACTTTGCAAAACAATCTTACGTCTAGAGGGAAGTAATTCAGCTTCGAGTACCGTAATCTCATATGTGACTTCCTCTAAATGTTAATTTATGGCAGTCACAGCATCCTGCACACCTCTAATAGCTTCTTTTGGAGCATTGTCATACTTAGCATCTGCTTCTTCCTCTTCAGTATCAGAAGCTTCTGTTATCTCCTGGATATGATGCACACACTCATGCTCCATTGGCATCTTAAATTTACAATTCCTATGGCTTACCAAACGCTCCGGTGGGCAAGCAGCCTTCTTCAATAGCTGAATTGTGGCCGTCTTCAGAACAAAGAAAAGTGATTGTCAGAAATTAAGAGCAAACAATTGTTGAATGTTGCATGAGGAACAACTACTAGGGATTCAACAAGGTAATAGGACAATTGGTAACACATTTATATTCAGCACTTAATATTGTAATGGTATTATATAAATAAAATGATAAACGAGGGAAAATCTTCATCCTCAGAATTCTACATATACTATCCGACAAACAGTCTGTTTACATTCAGTACTAATTTTTAGCATCGTGATTTCAGTACTAATAGCAGAAAGTGATAACCCAACTTAAAGTTTTTAACACCGAGCTTTCAAATTTAATCAAACAAGACCAATGTCCTATTCCAAATTTTGAGAATTCTGCTCCATAAAGCAACACAAGAAATGGGAATCGTAACTCCCAATAAGTTCATGTTGCAGTCACTCATCCTTCCAAGATTATCCTCTACGCTGCTGAATATCGAGGAATCTGCGAAGCAATGGGAGGGTTTCGGAAGAATTGTTATTTACTTGTTCATCTTCTTCAATCTCCATTGATTCTGTTACTTTTACTTTCTTCTCAAAATCTTCCATCCTTTTTCAATCTCGTCTGCATTCATTTCTAACATTTTGTCCCCTTTTCATTCGATTAGCTCGCTCTATTTTCTTTTAATTTCCGTGATATTTAATATGATGTATAAATTCATATGAATTTTTAGCCGCAATTTAAGTTATTCCACAGTCTTATCAACATATTTCTTTTTTTAAAATTCTCAAAAAATAAATAATATTTCGAAAAAAAAAAGGTCGAAAAATTACTAAACCATTCAAATCTTTAAAAGAGTCGGTGATTAAACCACTCTATTTGATACGTATAAACAATATTTTCTTTTGAATAAAAATTTAAAGTATATTTGTTTTTAAGAAAGAAAATAAATTAAAAAAAGGTAGAAAGAAAGACAAAATAAGAAAGAAAAAGAATTAGATTTTTTTGTTTGATTGCAACATGAAATCATTTGTAAAAAAGAAAAAAAATTATTATTTTTTTATTTGAACAAAAATACTTTTTATTTCTAAATTTATTGATATTTATTAATATTATATAAATTTCAATCATTTCTTATCATTAATTTTAATTTTAGCTGTATACCATACACACATGTATATACAACACAATTTGGAGGAGTTACCAAAATTTTTTTACGCTGCCACTGAAACATTTCTGGGCACAACACTTTGTAATGTTGAATTGGGGGTGATGGTGTACAGGGAAACAATTCATCAGGTTCAGACTCAGTGGGGCGAGATGAAAGAAGCTGGTTGAATCTATCTGGCTACCTCTAGTCACACCACAAAATTGCATCAATGCACATGTTTACCGAATCACTGAAAAGTGCCATCTTATTATTAATTTAGATTACTACTTTGTGTATACTGAGAGAATCATCATATTTCTATGATAAGAATTCAATAACATTAAAAAGGCACAGTTTAAAATAAGAGAAATGAGTATCATTCAATTGCCTTTCGTGTGTCATTGATAATGCATACTGTAAATCAAACTGTTGGAAACTTTACAACTAAACTATAATAAAATTATAAATGATGAATAATGAATAGTGAGTACACTCATTATTCAGCAAAATTTGGAGTGAGGACTCGACCAAGCAAGCTGACAAAAAAATTTTAATCCAATTAAAATCTATCATAAAGAGGGAAATCACCAAAATAGTAGCTAAGAGATGTTAAAAATAGGAGAATTTAAAAATGCTGGATTTTGATTTCTTAACGAGGGAAGATGTTTGCTTGCTTTTGACATGAGATACTTGGAAAACATCAAAAATAAATAGATAATGAGGCATAACTAAATAACAATTATACTTTGCATGACAACACTGAATTGGAATTTTCCCGAACTTTAAGTCTAATGCCATCCCAGAAGAAGCACTTGCTCATCACTTTCACCATCTTCTCTGCAGGGAAGAAGAAAGAGGGATTAATTTGAAACATGTGAAATGGATAAAAAGAAACCATTGCTTCCCACTCACTAAACACATAAACATATGATTTACCTGCCAATGATAAAACCAACCGCGCAGGATGCTACCAACTGGTCCCCAGCGGGAAACTGAGATTCACAGAGCAAAGAAATGTGCAGAAACAAGACCAAACAAAACTAAAAGTTAAAAAAAAAAGAAGAAGCCAATTGCTTTAAAATAAAATCAAGAATATTGAAAATACATGATACCTTACAGCATATTACACCAGATATCTTCAAACGCGTTACCGGGATGCTGCTCAAGGGAACCCATAACCTCTTTCAGTCACAATCAACAACCATTGAAACTGGAGAGCCAAGAAAAATTTTACATTATTATCAATTTTGCAGAAATAACCGGAAGCCATAATTAAATTTTTTTTTTTTTTTTTGAAGAAAACGCTCTTACAAAAAAGAGCTTTCCACGGAAGCTATTCCAAAGGCACTAAAATTTTGCAGAATTAGCTAGAAGCGTTAAAAGAAAACTTACGGAAACCTTCTGCACGGAAACTCCGACGCGATTACATATTTCAGTGACTTAATATTGTACTGCAAGAACAGCTCACGCCATTGTTCTTTCTCTCACACACACCATTTTGCTTGCTGAGGAGTGTATGATGTTGTCATTTATCGTTTGATGCCTTACTTTTCATAAAAAAAAAAAAAATCTGAGAACTCGTGTGAATTGTATTCACCCCCTTGGTAGGTTCGCAACACTTGTATTGGACATCTTGGTTCTTTATCCATTATTGCTTTATAGCTTTTGAAAGCCGTAAATGCTTCAGACTTTTCCTATAAGAAGTACACCTAGGTTTGCGACTCAAGTCATCAATAAAGGTTATGAGGATTATTTTTTTTAACTCTATTAGAAACAGGAATAATTGGTCCATAGATGTTGGAGTGCATAATCTCCAGTACCTTTCTAGCTCTGCTTTTCTTTCCTTTTGGATACGGTTCTCAATGCTGTTTGCCAACAACACACATCACAAATTGTTGAGGGAGACAAACAATTGTTGCCATGGCCAAGGAGCATCTTCTGACTGCTGAGAGAAAAGGTACAGTGTTGTGCAGTTTTCTTAGAGCATTACCGATATTTTTGGGATGTTACATGTAGTTGAATATTATTGGCAGGTCTTCTTTGCAGATATATCAGCCCTGATGGCTTTCGCTTTTATATCAATCTGTTTCCTGAAATCATTCTTGATGATCTGTACTTGAAAGTGAATTGCTCTTTATTGGTATTTATTTCAATCACTTTTTCTCTCATATATTAGTTGAGAACATTCATTTGGTATCTCCCTTTGTTCTGATTCTGAAATTAGCCCTATTTTCTTTTTATTTTGATAAGAAATTGAACAGCTTTTTATAGTTACAAAATATGAGAGAAAATACTAACATTGACCAGATGTCCACAATCAGCTCAAAAACAGAAAGCTGTACATAAGCAAAATAAATCTCCTATAACTGTGTCCCATATAACCAGAAACAGCCTCAACATCTACTAACTGTCTTGCATCCCTTTTCCAACAGCTAAGAATAAATTAAAAAAAAAAAAAGATTCTGAAAATCCTTAGAAACAAACCCACAAGGATGCAAAAAATAATAAAAAAAAAAGATTCTGTACCACAAGCATCGGACTTCTTTTCCTCTCGTTTCTTGAATAATACTGTTATCCCTTTCTTGACAAATTAACCAAAGAAGAGCTAGGATGGCACACTTTGACATAGTTTTGGCTTTCTTTCCTTTCCCAAACCTAAATTATATCTCTGTAAGTAGAGAACCACAAGAGCCTGAAGCAACCCACAAATTTTTTTTGCCATAGTTTAGTCAACAAGAAAGAGGCTATTGGGCAATGGAGAAAAAAGTAATCTGAAATCTCCACTTCTTCCCCTAAATGTTTAGATTTCAATCTCACCAAATAACATTTAACATATTGACGGCGATGGCATTCTTTTCATTTTTTACTAGTCAATTTTATTTGTCTTGTTTTTTTTTTTTTTTGGATTTTTAGTTTCCTTTGCCTTTTATTGTATTTATGATGCCACTTTTTCTTTACAGTTTCATCAACTAACACAATCTAGTTGATTATGCATAAAACTCCAATCTGCCAAGCAATTTATGATGCAATATATGTTATCCCATTTCCTCTTTTAAGTCCTTTTTCTTCTAAACCATTACAAGCAGTTAATCAGGTACATGAGATCACTTTGCAAAACAATATTACATCTAAAGTGAAGTCATGCTGCTTCAAGTGAGGCGACCTCATGTCCTGCACACCTCCAATAGCTTCTGCCTCTTCAGCACTAGAAGCTTCTGTTTATCTCCTGGACATGATGATGCACACACTCATGCTCCATTGGCTTCTTAAACTTACAATTCCCATGACTTTCCAGAGGCTCTGATGGGCGACCATCCTTTCTTCAATAGCTGAATTGTGGCCGTCTTCAGAACAAAGAAAGCGATTGTTAGAAATTAGGAGCAAACAAATTTTGAAAGCTGCATGAGGAACAACTACTAGGGATTCAACATCAATATTCAGCACTTAATGTTGTAATGATATTACAAACTTAATTTTAACCGTTGCTGCTAAATATTGAGACTGAGCACAATGGGATATTTAAATAGGAGTTCGTCGCGGATCCGAACTCAGGTCCACGAACTCCACATATAGTTTGATTAAAAAATAATTTTATTTTGAAAAATTATAAAGTCAGTCCGTCCGACACAACTCATTAAAGTTTAAACCTGTGTTAGATCTCTTTTTTTTATTTTTTGGTGGGACTGAGCTGACCAGGTCTCTTATTCTTTATGAACTCAATTTTAGCATGTCGGGCTTTTGACGCCCGAGTGGCAAATTAATATTGTGGGTCCAAAAAGATGTTGATGTATGTATGTATGTATACCATTATCCTGGAAAGGTCTACCTGATAATCACTGAACCATAATCACGGGATAGGAGCAAAAATATCATGGTTTCACTTTGTCGTGACAAAGGATTGACATGGTGTGCTCGTTGACCGAAATGATCTCGTGACACCCACCTGCTCTGTATTAATTGCAACAAATAATGCAGAACAGATGGCAGCGAAACACAGGTTAACTTCCAAGATGCCATTCAGTACTGCCTTCCGAACGTGCCTTTAAAGGACCAGATTCGCCATCTTATCCAACTGCGTTCGCCGTTGAATTACCCGAAGAAAGCAAGTCTTTGCTTTGCTGTTGTCTTCATGTTCTTTTATGTTAAATTTACAAGGTTAGCTAGCTTATCATGGTCTTGCTATTGGTGTATTTGTTTCGAAATTTCATAATATTTTTGCGCATTACTCGAATAGATTAATGATTTAGCTGTTGGATGATTTTATTGAATTTATTCTCTGGTAGGAACAGAGTCCCGGCTTCTCTGTCGGGTCGTTTTGAATTTATGCAATTCTATTAGTTTGTTGATTGATCTATAACCGTTCATAATTGAGTTTCATTTCCATGAATTTGAGCTGTGTTAAAGGACACTGCGTTTCGTTAATCCTCTGCGTAATATTGTCTGGTTGGTTGATTTGAAATACGAATCCGGCAGAACATATTGAAAATGGTAATTTTCTGTCACAGCCGAGATTTCTCGACAGAACATTCACTATCTCGGTCTCATGGTGCATTTCCAGGCATCACCGACCCTACTTGTTTCCGAGTACAAAATAAATAGACATCTCTCTCTGTGTCTATTTGCCAAACCTGGGGAATACCGTATTTGTGCTTGTGTGCTGTGTGCATGAGTGGTGGGATGAGAGAGAGAGTCAACAGTGGGGTGGGGTCTTTACTCATTGCATTTGTTCAGGTTATCAAAAATTTCCAGGTGAGCTTCAATCATCTGCCATGTTCTCTGGCGATGATATTACAAACCGTGTTCTTGAGTCAGTTGCTTCCCGATTCGCCGCAGTCATCGGTATAGACAAACAAACCCTTATTTATAGGGTATTGGACGAGGCAACACTTGATTCTTCAATTGATTAACTTGAAGGGTTTGGGAGAACCTCTTTCCTTGAATCTGTTGGTTGTTCATCTAAAAGGTCAACTTCATTCCAATTTGCCTGTGTCGGGGAGAGATGGCGTCCTCCTAAATTAAATAGGATATAGTATGTATGTTGGCTAGTTGAGAAACATGTCCTAGAAATAATCGGTGCTCGTTCAGTGTCTTTTATATTTTATTATTTCTCTCATCCGACAATACTTGAGAGGGGGGAGGGTAGCAGGTTTTGTTTGCTTTAAGAAAAGATAGACCGAAGACTGTCTATAACACTGCTGAATTTATGCCACGGACCTTCTATTTCTGATTGATTATGATAACCCCGTTAGAAACTCTCCCGTTATTTGGGCGATGAGACAACATTACCCAAATATAAAATAATGTTAATTTTGTTGTATTCTGGGGTAAAATGGTCTTTTTGAACTTGTATTATTTTAAGTTTAAATACCTCTTACAAGCATAAATTATTTTCTTTCAAAAAAGTAAAAGATTTGGATTCATAAATTAGCTATCCAAAAACTAGGTTTCAATTATGACAATCTTATTTGTATTCACTAAACTTAGAATGGTAAAGTTATTATTATAGCTATTTTATGATTTTTGTTTAGTCAATTTACTGATAAAATTAATTATTTTATTATTAAAGATTACTCTGTGTTAATTTTTGTAAAATATTTAACTAAGTATTATTTTTTAAAAATAAAAAAAATAAAAAATATCACTATATAATATTATAAGTTTAATATTTTATTTATCAATAAAAACTTTAAAATATATTTAAAATTTTTAATTAAGTTTAATTTTTTAATTTTATTGATAAAATTTTTCTATGTCCATGTCACTTTCAATTAAATGTGATATTCTTTTTTCATTAATAATATTAAGATAAAATTTTAGGTTAAGTAGTCTTATTAAAATATGTGATATAATCATTCAATTAATGAAATAATATAAATTTATTTATTAATTTTGAATAATAAAAAAAATTTGTTTTATAAATTTTTTTTATCATATTAATTAAACTGTGAGATAAATTTATTAATAATTTTTTTAATATTAAATATATTTAGATGAAATTTTAAAAATTATATAGAAAGTAAAATATTTTCAAAGTTCTTATTTTAAGCATTTTTTTAAAAGTAGTATTTGTTATGATTCTCAATGCTTGTTACGAGTATTTGTCCTTGCTATGGCTGTACGAAACCTGGAATAAATACGGCCGATGAAAAATCCAAACAGTAGCTTTTTTGCTAGCATGTATGATCAGATCTTCTCACCACTTGTTTGTTCTTGTTTCAGCTAGTTGCAACCCTGTTCTGAGCTGTCTTAAGGTCATTCATATAAGCCACATCCGCAAAGGCTTTGTCTTCTTGTACAGCTTCAACACATTACCAAGCAGAAACTTTGGTCATGGATGCTGCTTCCAGTCATAATGCGAACGATGCCATTACATCAGGCAGCCATTGCGTTCAGATCATCGATAGTGGTTTGTACAAGGCTGCAGCTGAGGGTAATATTGAACCCTTAAAGTTAAAAAATATTACTGGTGATCAGCTTCAACTCTCACTACCAACAATCAAAACGACTATCCTGCATATTTACATCGCAGCTACCGAGCAAACTGTGAAATCAACCGAGTTCGTGAAACAAATACTCGAAATATACCCATCACTACTTTTCCAAGTCAATGCAAGAGGTGATACTCCGCTACATCAGGCGGCTAAACTCGGGCATTCTGCTATTGTACAAGAGCTTATCCAGCGCGCAAAAGTTCTGCACGAAGAAGAAGTAGAAAGCGGGATAGGAGCTGCGAAGAAGATGCTGAGGTTGAAGAATAATGAGGGAAACACAGCCTTACATGAGGCAGTGCGAAATGAGTACCTTGAAATAGTGGAAATATTAACGAAAGAAGATCCTGATTATTCTTATTCTGCCAACGACTCCGGCGAGTCTCCGCTTTTCATTGCTGCAGAGAGGGGACACCCCGGCTTGGTGAGAATAATATTAGAAACCTGCAAGTCACCCGACGATGGAGGGCCTGATGGAAAGACCGCTTTGCATGCTGTAGCCATGAGATCGTTTCCAGGTAAGAGACTTAATTACAATTTATATATCATCAATTTTGTCCTTTTAACTATTTGCAAATTATATATTTTACCTATTTGAGAATTATAAAGGAAATTATGTTTATTGGGGCAGGGATATATTAATTTAGATTTTGTATTTAAAAGTATATATATAGTGATGCAAATCTAGGTAAATTAAGACTGGATGGCAATGTTAGATATATACCCAAATTTATATCTTCATATTTTCTTTTATTTCGAGAGTGGGTGCTGAGTTAATTTGTTGATTTTGGCTAGATTTTTCAGAATTGGCGAGAATGATACTGAATAAAAAGAGTAGTTCGGTAAAAAGCAAAGACAACAATGGGTGGACTCCACTTCATTACGCCGCATATTATGGTTGTCTTTCAGTTGTGCAAGTGTTATTAGAAAGTGATGCATTTATGGTCTTTGTTGGTGACAAAGAGAGAAGGATGACACCTCTTCATATGGCAGCCAGCCAAGGGCATAAGAAAATAATTTTAGAAATTATGTTGAAACATCCAGATTGTTGTGAGCTAGTGGACGTCAGAGGGAGGAACGTTCTTCACTTTGCCATGGTTGTTTTAAGTTTGCGTGATATGGACGATTTACTTACAAATACGTCGCTTAAAAATCATATAAGATATCTTATTAATTCCAAGGATATCGATGGGAATACCCCTCTCCATTTGCTGGCTGCTTGCCGTCCAGGAAATTGGGTTCCTCTCGTGAGGGAAAAAGTTGAAGGCTGTCATTACTCGCTTAACAAAGAAAATGATAGCGTCTTGAATCTAATATGTTTTGGGTCTCCTAAGCTAAAGGTATGTACTAAATATAATAGCCTACTTTTCCTTTTATATTAATTATGAGTAATTCTTCTTAATTAATAATTATCCTGGGATGGATGTGTATAAATTAATAATTACAGAAAGAAATTCAAGAACTGAAAGTTGCTGGCTACGGGCAATATCGAAATGGTATCATACGTTGTCATACCAGAATGCAAGACGATTACCTAGCCACAATAGAGAAAGGAAAAGAAGCACAGTTGGTGGTTGCTGCACTCGTAGCAACGGTAACGTTCGCCGCAGCTTTCACCATGCCCGGTGGTTTCAATCAAGAAGGAGGGACTGCAATCCTAACTAAAAAGGCGGCATTTCAAGCATTTATTATAACAGATGCTATAGCCCTGGTCCTCTCCCTATTCGCTGTCTTTCTCTACTTCCTTGCGTCATTAGACTTAAAAGAGTGCCCGTCCGTGTTCCAGTGGGCATATGTCTCTAACCTACTTGCGATGGGAGCAATGGTGGTTGCCTTTGTTACTGGCACATGCTCAGTTTTAACGCCTTCTTTTGGGCTTGCTTTTGCTACTTCTTTCGTAGGCATGTGCTTCTTCGTCTTGGTGTTTGGCATAATAATCAAAGTAGCAATCGAAGTATATACTTTCACTGAGTCTTAGCCATGATTCATTCAAGGGTAGTCTTCGAAATCACAGCAAGCATGGATCGGTTTAACATCTTCGATCTGCATTCGTGCTAAAAGAAATTAACTCTTCTCAGTGAAGACCTTTTGATTTATAACTCCATCTATCCAATAGATTAACTATCTATGAATTGTTAAACTTCTCTATCTTCTAGTTTCCAGTAATTAATTTGCAACTCTTCTTATGAATTTGAAATTGTTTAGTTTTAGCTTAATTTGTATGTGGAATACATAGAATTGAATTTTAGTTATTCACTCGTTCGGATTACGAACGTTGTCTACATGTCAGGATTGATGTAAGAGTTGGAGCTTCTTCCTCTTAGCCATGATTCAAACCAATTCAAGGTTAGTCTTTGAAATCACAGCAGGCACGGATTTGTTCTACAATTTATCTCGGAATTGTTAAACTTCTCTGACCACACTTTTTCCATAATAATTTGTAACTCTTCTCCTGTTTTGTGATTTATCTCTTCCCCTTAAATTTATGTAAACTTTTGTGTTGTCATTGAAAAATTATTGCACGCATGGAGGAATTTTAGTGGAAAGGTGCATTGCACCGGCGGTTTAAATTAATCCTGGGTAAGAGTAATTATAATATCCTAGTACTCGTCTACCTTTACTTGTACCTCATGGCAACAAAGATGAAGAGAGCTCGAGCCAATGAAACAAGTGGCAACAGCTAACGATTCTGGCGAAACTCCGCTTTTCATTGCTGCCGCGGCCAGATCCTTTTGCCCGGTGGCTATAACATTGGAAATTGGAAAATCAGCCGCCCATGAAGTTCCCAGTGGGAAGACTGCACTACATGGGCCAATCCTGAGTGACAATAGTCTAGGTAGTATATTAATTGGCTTATATATCATCAAAAATTTCATACTAATATTAATGTCTTTATAGTTGTTCGTTCAATTTAATTGTTTCAGATATTGCAAAAGAAATTACTTGAGAAAAAGAAGAGTTTGACAAGAGCAATGGATAAAAATGGGTGGATTCCAAGAGTGACAAAGATGACACCTCTTCATATGGCAGCCAGTCAAGGCCATAAAAACATAATGGAAGCAATAATTTTGAATCATCCAAAATGCTGTGAACATATGAAAATTAAGTATTAAGATTGGCCTTCAGTTTTTTTTTTCTTAAATAAATATTAATATTTTATTAAAAATAAAGAATTGAAAAGACTAGAAAAAAATCATGGTGAAATTTTCTTCACTTTTCCATTGTTGGTTTACATGCTGAAGAGTTGAACGGTTTTTTCCAGAAACTCTATACTTAAAAATTTTACACGAAATCTTATGCATGGGAAGAATATCGACGGGAACACTCTCCTCTCCATGTGCTTTCTCCTTGCCGTCCAACGCAACAGTTTGATGTGACCATGGAAGAAGTTGAAAGCTTTGGTTTTATCCGTAGTCAAAGCAGATGGTATGACGGTTCATCACCATTATGATGAAAGGAAAAGATGCACAGTTAGTGGTGGCTGCACTAGTAGCAACCGTAACCTTCGCCGCAGCTTTCAACGAGCCCGGTGGTTTCAATCAAGACAAGGGACTACAATCCTAAGTCCTAACTAAAAAAGCAGCATTTCAAGCATTTATTATAACAGATGCAATAGCAATGGTGTTCTCCCTATTTTCTGTCTTTCCCCACTTCATTATATCACTGGAAATTAACACAATACTCGTTTATGTTCAAATATGCCTTCAGTATCAACGTTCTGGGAATTGAGCCATGGTAGTTGCTTTTGTTACAGGCACATATGCAGTTTTAACCCCTTCTTTAGGGCTTGCCATTGCCACTTCTCCCATTTGACCCCGTCTCGTGATGGTGACAAATTTTATAGTTTTCACCTTCAAGTTTGTGTTGTTCTTCATTTGTTTTTTTTAAAAAAAAAAAAAAATTACATCAAACTTTATAAGCATAGATGATACCTAAAGTTTTGAAAATCATCAGCAATATTTAATGACTAAGATTGAATTCTTCCTTTTCTTTTTCCAACCTATTATTATTTTATCGTTATTTTTTAATTTTTTTTCCTATTTTTTTTTTTCCCAAATTACGATTGTTTCATCTTTTTCAGAATTGGAATTGCAGGAGAAGAATGCAGCAACATAAGACTGAAATTTCCTCACCTCTGCCAAACATTTCAACTCCAGAAATTGCTAATGATCACCACCAAGAACTACCAATGAGGTAGCAAATCACGTTTGAAGCAGGTGGGTAAATTTTAGAGCACCTGAATACTAGAAGACGTCTTTGATTTATTCGTTGATGTCGACAACGTTGCAACCTGTAATTATAAATTTGTCTGTGCTTGATTCTTGATTCTCTCAATCAAGTATTGCCCCTGTAATTTATGAAACAAAACGAACCAGCAATAACTATATATTGTATAATTTCAAGAATGGCTGGCTAAAAGAACAAAAAAATTAGCATAAAAATTAATTACCCAGACGGTCACTCATGACTGCAGCATGAAGAGCGGGTCTTACCACCGGGGCCTTCATGGGGCGTTCGTAATATTTTAACCACGATGCTGAATAATCCGCCTTCTGCAGCAATAAAAAGCAGAATTTTACCTGAATCATCGGCAGAATGTGAATAATCATGGCCTTCTTCTGTTAATATTTTCACAATATGGACGAAAATCATTTCATGCGGCCTCATGCAAGGCAGTGTTTGGCTCATTATTCTTCAACCTTATCTTCTTCTTCGCAGTTTCTGCAGCTCCTAACCCGCTTTCTGTCTCTTCATGGTGAGCTTTTGCGTGCTGAATAAGCACTTCCACTATAGCAGAATGCCCGAGTTTGGCGGCAAGATGCAGTGGAGTATCACCTCGGGCATTATCCTTTAGTAGTAGTCATGGGCATACGTCGAGTATTTGTTCCACGAACTCGGATGCTTATTGGAGTTGCTAAGAGTTGATGCTTCTGTTGCCGTTGCTGATCACTCTTATATTCCTTGAATGACTCAATGCTTTTTCAAGGACCAGTTGGAAATTCCGTCGAATGATTTCTTGATCAAGAGAGATAATCCTCTCTTTTCTAGCAATAACTCACTGCTAGCAGAGGTTACAAACTCTAAATTCGGCGAAACCGCGGCTGCAAAGTCGAAAGCTGCCAGTGCAGAGGATACTAGGAGAGGCCATTCTGTGTCCAGAAATGATGATGCAGGAAAACCCACTTCGGTGATCGGTCGGAGCTTATCGAGGGTGGACAATGGGTGGCGTCATTGGTCTGTGTCCCGGCGTCCGGTTTCGAGAGGGCAATATGCGAATTCTGAGGTTTGGCTTGGTCTGAGAATTTGTTTTTCTGATTAAGGAACTTCACGAATTTGAACTAAAACAAATCCTACATTCTATCTTACAAGTTTGGAAATTGCTACTATGTCTTTGTGTACTGGTACTGGTCTTTTTGCACCTCTTAGATAAGGATGAGAACTTTTGGACGGATGACGTAAATGCTCATCTGATGGTGCAGAGCAGACAATGCTCATGCGGTCTAAGTATTGGAAAATGGCTTTCTGTACCTTGCTTGTGTTTCCTCTTTACAAATATGGATGTTTCGTGTTATATGTAAGAAGTGAAACGTTGTAAAATAATCATTATCTCAGGTAATTTTATTGGGATGCTATCTTGGTATCCTGTTTTCACCATTTGATTGAAGGTCCAACTGTGCTTTTTGAACTTCTTGTTTTTCTGCCGCGGCGAAGTTGAACAAGAAGATAGCTTGTGGTGAATTGTAGGGATGGGAATAATTTGCATAAGCCTGCAAATAATGGGGAACAGGGTGCATTGGTTATATGTTGGAGCAAATGGAATGTTTGAGGGCCTCGTCTGATCAGCCTTTGGCTTTTGAGCCTTCAGATGGTTCTGCTACAAAATTGGTATTGCAACAAAAGTCCCTTTTTGTGGTATTAGGTGAAAAGGAACTATTTTTAGTCAGTTAATGTTATTTTATTTGCATTTTGTTGCCTGTCCAGTCTTGCATGCGAACTCCAAATTGGGAAGAAGTAGTCTCGACAAGTTCTTTCTCGGAAGCTGAAGAGAAAACTATTAAAGCCGTTTGTGAACAGATGAAGGTGAGGTGTGAACATTTTTAAAGACTTTCTGTTTCTGTGCAAATAATGGAAACATATGCCCATGTTTTCGCTTGGTAGATGCTAGTTTGGAAGATGGTCGCTGTAAATTTGAAATGCTAATATGCAAGTTTACTAATTGTTATGTTGTCACGATAAATTGTCCTCGGAAAAGAGCTTCATTTTTATTTCCTTTTGCAATCACGTCAAGAGGACAATTTGGGGGGTGATGCTTCTGCAAGTGGCATATACGAAGCAGTTCAGTCCGAAGTGAGGCGCGCCATCTCTGACATCTAAAACGACCTGGAAAGTGTAAGTTTGTAGTGATTCCTGGTTGTCAAACTTTAAGTGACACTCTCTTTCTGTTAATTAGTTTATTTAAGTTATAGCTTATCTGATATCTACGTGTTATTTTTTGGGAGATTCTTGTTAGAGGCTTATATAATCTTGTTCACTGTCTTGTTACTGATGGGAGGCGAAATGGTTAGGTTTTAATCTCTAAAATGGTTTTTTCTGGAGTCAGACTTGTGCTACGCTTTGAAAGGCACCAGTTGCCTTCAGTTGTGGATCAGTTATGTCAATGATTGATCTCTGGGTTTGTTGTTGATTATTACATCCTTTTTTTTTTATTTTTTGGTTGAAGGACTAAGTAATTGTCTCCAGACATATATATTAGTTACATGTTCATTTATGTAACTATTGTCACTGCTAGTGTGACTGATATACCTCCTGAATTGGTGAGTCCGGGTGCAGTTGAATCAGTTTTGGACATCGGAAGAGAATATACTAAAAAGCTGGAGAAGGCAATGTTGTTTCAAGCTCATCTATGGATATGTTTCTGCTATCATGCCAACATTTAAAGCAGTTCTGCATTGATCATGTGAGTGAAGTTTAGCCTGATCTTGGCTGACCTACATGACCAATGCCAATGTCTAACAATCCGTTCAATTTGTCATTGCCGTCTCATCTCATACAACCCATTTCATTATAATTCTTTCATCAATGCTAATTCAATTTGCATTATTGCAGAATATATACTGGTCTTTTTGCTTTTTCCTTCCTTTTTTTTTCCCCCTTTTTTTCAATTTTTTTCTTTTTCTATCATTTAATAAGATCACTCTGAGGAGGTACTATTTTTAATGTGCGGTCCCAGGAACGGGCCAGTAAACTTCGAGAATACCTGGCTGCTGAAGAACACGGTGGGGATTAGAGCCGAGTAGAGCCTTGAAGGAAGTACTTCCATATCCAAACACGTCCAATGGGCCAAAGTCTCGTCCAGGAAGAAAAGTAGGCTTTTTGGGTATTTGAACCAAATTATTCCAATCATTTTACTGTGCAGATATATTAAGAATGTGTATTACCATTTGGAGCATGCCTTAGGTAATACGCTTCTTTGACATAGGGAAGGAAGGATGTAACTGCAAATTTTTCAACATATATATAAAATTTGAGAATGGCTAGAGCTAAAAGAAGGCCTATACATGGAAACAAATTATGTCAGGCAAGTTCCATTACGAACATGCCATAAATTGCAGAGTGAGGTTAGGGGAGGTTACTGTTAAAAGTCACCTTTATATCTCTTATGAGTTATGAAAATGGCAATGTACTTATCTGTGCATTTGTCGTTTACTAGTAGTTTCTCAAGTTACACTGTCCACCATTTTCATTTTCCATTTATTTTTTAACTCTTTCGGTACCCATTCTCGATGTGAGCAGGATTCAATCCCAGACCTCTTGTATCACCTACAAGATAAGTGTTGTAAGATAATTCTTCTTACAACACTTATCCTTATTGGATTGATTCAGGAAGAATTAAAATTGAAGAACTCCATTTTCTTTTCTTTAGAGTTTTATGTTAGATTTTTAAAACCAGGGTTTCGATTTTAGTGTGGAGTTTTTGAATTTTATACCAAATTGTTTTAAATTTTGTGTTAGTTCTCTGGTTACCTTCCTATTTTTCTTCTTTTATTATTATTTTTTTAAAAAAAAATTGGTTTATTAATTATTTAAACGAAAAGGTTGAGTCTGAATTGGGAGGAGTTCTATGAATCCGACACGTCAGATGTGTGCTTACACGTCCCTTGTTTTGCCTTCGGACACAAACCCCATCAACCAGCCGACAGATACGACGACAGCAACTGTAGCAGCACCTAGTCAATTCCATTGCGTAATTTGGATAAATGAACAGCACTTACAAATTAAATTGAATAAAATCAGTGATTTAATTTAATTAACTTCATAATCTTACACTGAAAAAGCAAATAAACAGGTTAATTAATTAATAATTTCATGACTGTTTCAACTTACAAACGATAATTACGTGATTATCCCATAAAGAGTTAATTAATTAATCAAAATTAAGCAATAAAAAAAAAAATCACGAGAGATGGAATATTCTTCTCTAACTTGGCAAGCCAACGTACAAACCACATCCCATTGGTAGCATGGCTGAACCGCAAGCCAAGTGTAAAATCATTAACCCGACTCGTTTCTTAATTAACCAACCCAATCCTCACTTAACTTTAACCCTGGGTTAAATTTCCTTTCCTTTTATTTATTTTTAACGCACATTTGCCCTTCACCCTCTTGCAGTATTCTACTTCTTCTTCTCCTCCTCCTCCTCCTTGTTGGCTTCTTCTTCCTTGCTGTCTCTTCTTGTTTTTGGTTAACCACCTCTGGTTGTCTAACCAAACACGAGAAAATATAGAACAACAATTTTTTTTCTTCTTTCTTTCTACTCGGGGTAGAATAGCCCGTCTCTTTTTATTGCTCATTGGTTTCATTTTCATTGATTCTGTCTGTACACATTTGGTTGTGTTTGTAGTAAATTGTTGTTTGGGAAGTGGGAAAGTGAGAGAAAGTGAGGAAAAGTGTTTGTCAATGAAGAGGTCTCCTACTTCTTCTTCTTCTTGTTCTTCTTCTTCGTCATCTTCTTGTGTTGGCTTTGATGTTCTTCTTCCCGATCAAACAGAGAAACCCAAGATCAAACGTCCTAGAAAAAATCAAACCAAAGAGAAATCAAGCCATCTGAATAGTATTACCAACGATAGTAACAGTAATAGTAGTAATACCAACAGTCCGAAGTCTTCTGGCAGAAGAAGCTCCATTTACAGAGGAGTAACCAGGTTGGTTAATTTTCTTTCCATTTTCTCTCACTTTCTCAGTCACATTTACACAATTCCATTTTCATGTTTGTATGGTTGACATACTTTTCTGGATCAACAAACAGGCATAGATGGACAGGAAGATTTGAAGCTCATCTCTGGGACAAGAGTTCATGGAACAATATTCAGAACAAGAAAGGAAGACAAGGTAAAAATTTCGAATTTTTATAATAAATAATAAACAATAAATATTATTGTTTATTATTTATCAAGAAAACCAAGGGAGATCTGCAATCTTAATTTAATATTTTACTTAAGAAATTTTTAATTAATTAATTAATTATTTATTTATTTATTTGTAAGTGACATTACTGACCATGTCTTATTCCTGATCATCTCTGTCGTTGTAACGTTCATATACACTTTTGTCGCCGCTTAGTTTATTTGGGTAAGTCTGACTTTCTTCTATTATATACAAATCTTAATTTCAATTATTTATTTATATTTTATTTTCAAAAATTAATAATAATAATAATAATAATGGGGTTAAATTTGTTGAGATGACAACAGGGGCATATGATTGTGAGGAAGCTGCTGCTCGTACTTATGATCTTGCTGCTCTTAAATACTGGGGTCCACAAACAACTCTCAATTTTCCGGTATTTATTAATATTATTAATAAATGCAAATATTAATGGTTGTAATATTTGGTTGGGTAGGTTGAATTCATGCGAGAAAGTAAAAGAGTTTGGTGATCGAATTCTTCTGGTTGCTTGCAGATGGAAAATTACGAGAAAGAGGTGGAGGAAATGCAGAAGGTATCCAAGGAGGAGTACTTGGCCTCTCTGAGGAGGAGGAGCAGTGGATTCTCTAGGGGAGTTTCTAAATATCGAGGGGTTGCTAGGTAATTTACCCAATACCTATTTTTTTTTTTTTCAATTTGCATAATTTTTTTTTGTATTAATTAAAAAGTAATTAATTTGTAGGCATCATCATAATGGACGGTGGGAAGCGCGTATCGGCCGAGTTTTCGGAAACAAATATCTCTACCTTGGAACTTATAGTACGCTCTAGTCCCCTCTCTCTCTCTCGCTCTTAATATATAGTTAAATTAATATTTACTGTTGGGTAAATAGTTTTTAGCAGTGTGTTTGTTTTTAAAAATTGGAGTAGAAACACAATGATTATACATAAGTTATATTTTGTTTCAAATTATTGAAAACTTGAGGGATGTATGTGAAATTAGACAGACGAAAGTTGGTAATAGTGACAAAATTGAGGGCAGTGGAAGCCAATTTGAAATGCATGCATGCATGCATGGTGGGGTGGTTTCAGTAAAATTAAAAGGCTAACGTGGCGGCAATAGGCTGTTATATATTGTTTTGTCAACTTGCTGCCTGCCTTTTATCATTCAATTTTTATTTCTTTTTTTCCGTTTCATAAAATTCTTTTAAAAAAAATAAAAATAAAAATAAAAATTAATTAATTAATTTAAGAAAAAGGCAATAAAATCAACTGAAAGATGAGGGAGTTAATTGCACGAGAGATGTCAGAAAAGCCATTTGCTTTTCCTTGTCAGATCCCCAAAACCCCTGTTATGTTACATTAAATTAAATGGAACGAACTGTAAGTTATATCTGATTATTACCAACCATAGCTTCAAATGAAAGCAGAAAGTCACATGACTCAGCCTGTCAAAAGAGAGACTTACAGTGAGGTATTAATTTAACAATAATCTCCAGCCAGCGAAGATCTCCCATCTCATCTCAGTTAGTGACCGCCCACGAGGACTCACTCAGTCATGTGTCTTTTTATTTACAGGAGATTGATTGCCTAAATCTAGTGTTAGGGTTTCACTTAATTATATGCTATTGCCTTTTTATTTTAGAAGTTTTTAATTGGATTTCACAAATATTTTAATATTATATTTTAATTTTCCTCTTTTATTTCTTTCAATTTTGTCTATTTATTTATTCTATGAATTAAAGACAAAGTGAAAAGGTTGCGTTGTGTTCAAAGTACGGCTGATTCTTGGTCTTGTACTTGGTCCAAAAAAAGCAATAAGATCCATGCATTGTCCCCACAATCATGCCAACATGCAGCCCACAAAATTTATTTATTTATTTAGCAGAATCATTAATTCAACACACATCATCATTATCTTTTACTTTAGAAATTTTAGATTACAGTCATCATATCACGTGACTTCTAATCCCATCCCTTGAGTTTGATCTACTTTTTATTTTATTTATTTTTTTAAATTTATTATTAATTCTTCTTCTTCTTCTTTTCATTTGAATTGCAGACACGCAGGAGGAAGCAGCAGCAGCCTATGACATGGCAGCAATTGAATACAGAGGACCAAATGCAGTAACCAACTTTGACATTAGCCATTACATCGATCGCTTGAAAAAGAAAGGAATTCTACCTTTTGACCGCAACCAACACCCTCTTCCCAACTCCTACACCGAATCAGAGGAAACCGAAGTGGAACAACCACAAACTGAACAACAACAACAACCACAACCACAACCACAAACTGAACAACAACAACAACAACCACAACCACAACCACAACCATACCCTGCATTATTGACACAAGAAGAACAAGAAACGGTTTCACCTCAAGTACAATCCACACAACTTCCTCAATGCATTGAGACAGCTTCTGCAGTGATGGTTACTGACCACCACCACCCAGGTGACGAGCACGAGCTGACTTGGAGTTTCTGCTTGGACACGGCAGTAGGGTTAACACCACTTCCGGTGCCCGATATCCTGCTCGGGAATGCCGGTGAACTGCCAGATTTGTTCCCCAACATGGGGTTCGAGGACAACATAGACTTCTTTTTTGATACAGAATTAGAAGTGTCTAATAACAACAATATTGTGGAAAACAGCACAAGTTGCGGGGTTTCAGGGAACATGGAGGATGGCGAGAAATTGGTTGTGTCGAGGTTGTTGTCTGAATCTTCAAATTCTTCACCATCTTCTTCAACAACCACCTCGGTTTCTTGTAATTACTGTGTTTGAAGTGAAGGGGTTGGAAAAAAGAAATTGTTGGGTGTTTGTTTTAAGTTTGTTGTTGGTGGGTGGAAGGATATGGAATTTGTCCTTTTATTTTGTCTTTATTTTTTATTTTTTAGTCAATTTTGCCAAAAAAAAAAAAAGAAGTCAACCTCAGATTTGACCGATGCCATAGCAGCCTAGCTAACTATTTGAAAAGTAATAAACATATTTTTAAACCTTTCAAAGAAGAAAATATGACAGAAATATTGAAAGAGTTGTTCACCCTCATCTGCATTTTACAAAATTGTTTTTGTCTGCCCGTGAAAATGTAGCTTTTCCCGTGCTTTAAGAAAATGAAGTACATGGGAAAACTAGAGCAAAAAAATTGTGCAGGCCTCCTAATCTAAGAGTATCGATCGGTCACCAGTAAGAAATGCAAAAATAAGAGATGCTCATTCATGATTATTCGAGTGTTTATTTGAGAGTTCACAACTTGCATGTACAAATCTTGATAATGGACGCGTTACACGGAAAACAATGTATTATCTAGATGATGTCAGAGACATTTAGTATTAGCTATGCCTAACTACAAAGTCTACAACTAACCGAAATCTAGTGGATTCAATATCAATTACCAAACCTAACTACAACTAAAACCCAATTCCGTCAATAGAACACATTAGCATGGTACACAAAATAGTTATAGATCAAAAAGGACACACCTTTACCGGCTCTTACGTGTTGCAAGGTTCCCCGTCGACTATACCCTGATTTTGGTCAGCCTGCAGGGATTTGCTGTCAGAATGAAGCAAATTATATTTTGGAATTAAGCTTAAAATAAGAACCATTACAAATGACAGAGACAGACAGATGCACATATTATTGAATGATGAAACCAACCAAGAATGCTAAAGAACAAAAGGAAAGAAAACCAAAAAATTTACTCTCTATTAAATAACTCCATTTTTGGGAGCAAAAGACTGCAGTCTACGCACAATAAGAATAACTCTGCAGTGCCCATCGCAGATTATGATGCTCATGGATAGGCATTAAGCAAATTGTGCAGAAAGATGCACAACCCCATGTTTTGTACGCTTTGTATGCATTTGTAAACATAAGAATTCATTAAGTTCTACACAATTTATTATAAAAATGTTTGTGTAATTTGAATAATAAGTTTTAACCAAAAAACATTCAGCAAGTCAACAAATGATTAACAAAATGGCACAGAACTTGCTTTAATGAAAATGTCCTACCAGCTTGCTCACAGTTGATACATAATACAAGCAAATATGGTGAGAAGGCCAGCATTCGGCTGTATTGGTGTTCAGAAAACATTTCATCTGAACAAATTGTAGTACCACAACAATGCTTTTACTACATTTTAAAGAACAATGAAGCTAAACAAATATAGCAGATAGCAAAATTGCATATTGCAGGTCATGCTCTCTACTGGCAAATATCATCTCCTTGGCAACCTTGCTCAACGACATGACAAACAAAAGATACACAGTCCTATACTTAGTAAACCAAATTTTAGGCAAACTAAGATTCCTTATAAGAACAGCTCTGGAATAAATATATAGTCCCAAAGCACTCAAGTGATGTAACTGAACAAAGACTGAGGAGGAAGAGCAAATAACTTAAGTCATTTGATGGATACAACATGGAGAAAATGACAGTTATTGACACATTTCCAAATCCATGGAAGTATGTGTCTGACCATTTCATTTCCATTTAGCAAAATGTCTAGAAAGAGAATTTATATAAGAGAAGCAAATGGTAACTCAGGACTAAGATATTCAATTACTCAATATAAAATCATAGAGACTTATTTTTCACATAGGAAAAAGCATATAATAGGACATTTACACTGAAACTTTTACAATGGGGTATTTCCAGTACATTACTCAACTGAATTAACAACACTGGCACTCTAGTATCACAAAACTGCAACAGGGTTATTGTTTTTTGGCATAAACCTTTCTCTTTTTTTTTTTGTTGATACAGCAGAATAAAATGTTAATTCTGTCACAAGTATTAACTTAATAGATATGAGCTCATTAGGACAGAAATATAGATCAAGCAGTAATTATGAATTGTAAAGACAGTGAGAATCTCCAAATGTAAATGGGAGGAGCACACTTACAGGTTTCAAAGTTGATCACGGATGTAGGCCATGGATTTCAACATGGAACTCAATGTGTCTCTTGACACTTGGAATTTCACCTCTGTTTCTCCGGAAGTTGTCTTTGTATCTTGAAGCTGAGTGCACAATTTATAAGCAATTAGTTGTACAACTTCTGCGTATTGAATATTACATAGCACAAATACTCGAACAAACCCAAGCAACCAATCAGTTCAAATAGCTCAGACTCATACAGACACAAGACTTACTCTTTCACAATGCATCAGTCTTATCTTAATCATACCAGAGATAAATAGATAATTTTAACTTAATTATTAAAGACTAACAATTAACATACATTAAAAACCAATGGGTTTTCCTTCAACGAAAGATTCTGATACAAATTTGAAGCTTGAACTCCAATCCCTCTCAATATTACAGTATACAAATATTAACATTCATAGCCCCGTCCATGATACTAATAATTTTTCTATCAATGTAAAATCTTCTAAAGCAAACAGCTTTAAATGTTTTGGTGTCCCATTTTCCCGGCACAAAAAGAAAATAAAAAAAGGTTTAAGTTCGTAAAAGTTCACATCAATGGCCTCCAGGTGGGTTCATCGGAACCACTATTAATCCTTTATTGAAAATAGAAAGCCATTTCATAGATTTCTCTGAATACGTGAAGCAATTAAGTGTTGTGTTTCATGATTCGTCAAACAAAGAACATGGAAAATCTCAAATAGATCTATAAAATAATCAAATCAATTAAAGATTCAAGTCCTTTTTTTTTCCTTTTTTGAGAAAGAAAAAAGCATTTGTACTCTCATAACTCAAGTTGGAGAATGTGCAACTTATTTAAAAGTTTAAGAAGTTTCTGTGTGAGAATGGAGAGAAATTTTTTTCTCAAGAAATAAAAAAAGGCTCACTCTTGTGCTTAAACTATAAATGTTCTAAAAGTCAGATTCACTGTCCTATAAGAATGGAAATCATGATGTTTTCCTGCATGCCGCATTTGTACCGAGCAACAAAGATGAAAATTGTTGTTAGTCAGACAACAAAAGCAATACACAAATAAGTACTAGCGATAGCCAGACAAGTCAATCCTTCAGATATTGCAGCGAAACTTTATCTTGAGACTTATTAGAGGAGGGTCTTCATTGATGTTTGTGTCAACTTTTTACTCCTAGGGTCATCTTATCTGTTTCCTGCTTCACTTTCTTTTATGCAGGAATCAAGAGTAATATTTCTTCTTGTTCAAGTTTTCACTAAAAAAGAAGCAAAAAAAAGTTGTTTTCACTTGTTTATGAAGCAAGACAAAATGCCTGGATTGGTAAGTCTATGCCCTTCTGCAAGGTGCAGGTTTCACTCACCACACCTAGAGTTTTCAATCTTGAAGTGGGACTTAGAAAACCACTAAACTCCACCGTGACAGTGAAAAAGGACAAAAAAAATGGTAAAACACATACAAGTGCAAAAATATAAAAGAGGCGTAACAATCCCTCAGAGAATACAAACATCATTGTCCGCAATCACAGCCACCAATGGAAAAGGTATAATTGACTTTCCTTCTTGAAAACTGTCAGGTCTATTAGCGAATCAACTTTCCATTGTCAAGGACTTACACATTGAAGCATCATTTTCTAATCCTTTCCAAGCTGCTTTCTAGATACATTCTAACCATCAAACCCAAAACAAAAGCTTACTACCTTAAACTTAACTCAACTGGCTTTACAACTTCCAGAAATGCCCATAATATTGTTATCAAAATCAGTCCTCTTGTTATCAATTTTCTCATGGTTTGGATATTAAGTCATAACAGACAGAGTTAAAAAAGGAAAATACAATATACTTCCCTTAAACAGGCAGTTGATATTTTGTTCGTCAAAAGTTCAAGCTTACATACCTTCAGATTGATGACAGCAACCTTATTGGCTGGTGCCGAGAGTTGCTGACTGATATATGCCATGGATCTTATCATAGGTTCCAATGTTGTTCTTGTTAGCCTGAACTGCACCTCAGATTCTCCTGAAGGTTTCTTGCCATAATCTTGCAGCTATAGAAGAGATAAAATGAACATCAAAAGAAATCCACTCCAGTCATATTTGTAAACAATAATGCATGCTTACTTTATTTGAAAAAGTAAACAAGTACTATCATAAAATAATTATCTGAAATGACTATAGAGACTTCATGAATGGAAACAAGGTTTTGTTTGGAATAAGAGTGACCTATCCTTCCATTACAAGATGCACATAAATGAATATTTGTTAACACAGCATCAATTCTGTTAATCTCTATGCTAATCCGATAAATTGCATATTGAATTCATCACATAAAGGTCTGTAAAACTATGCAACTTCGCATATTCAATTCATCACATAAAAGTCTGTAAAACTATGCAACTAAGACAGCTATTTCATAAAAACTATTACCACAAAGCTGTAGAGGATTCATACCTTTAAGTTGATGACAGCTACCCTACCAGCTGAGGTTGAATTCTTATTCTCTATGACCCAAGTCATGGACTTAAAACAAGTGAGAACAACCTACATCAACAAAATATATTCATAATGCAATTAACAGCAATCCTCGAAAATATCTATTAAAGATATATCCTCTTGTATTTCATACCGTGCTGTCAGGGTTGCCACAATCACGGTGAATAGACACAGGGGCCATGCTGGGCTGATTCAAATCAGAAACAGGAACCCCAGAGTCATTTAGATTAAAGCGATGTGGCATTGCCTCCTGCCATGGCCATAATGATGGGAACATGTCAGGAACTGATGTAGGTGTTTTCTTGTTACTGTCTTCATGAATATTCCCAACACCCTGAGAGCTTGAAGGAGAGACTCTAGCAACATTTTTCTTCACTGCAAGTATCCTTTTACCTCCTTCCCTTAGAGCAGCGATTGCTGCATTGTAAGTCTCCACAGCTATTGCTCCCTCCTCGGCATATTTGATTGCTTCCTGACATAGTTTATTGAAGCGTAAGGTGAGATTCTCGATAACTTGTGCATCTGTGTTCTGTTCGTCTAGCCCAATCCAAGATTTAGCATTCCTTGTCCATCTCTTTAATATATAATGGGGTGGAAGCGTAAGAACATTTGTTACGGTGAAGACGGTCAATATATGTCTGCAGAGGATGCCAGAGTATTCGAACATTTGACAGCTGCAACTCGCTTTCATCTCAGAAACATTCAATGTGACTACGTATACCTTGTCATCATGTTCATATTTTGCAACACGGAATTTACTGACCATCCCATCTCCCTCAATCTTATTTGCAGTATACACAAAAGTTTCAACTAGCTCCTCCTGAAACTTTGCAAAAACTTTCTTGGTATAGAGGTTTGATGCCTGTTGTTCCATTGGTGATGGTGTCTTGAGCACTGGTGTTGTGCAAATTGTATCATAATCTGCCTCTATTTCCTTTTCTATAGAATTTTCCAAAGCCCTTTCATACTGCTTAAAGAATAATGGTATGGTGGTTTGTTGATTCACATACCCATCAAAGAAGGAGCCAACCCCTTGGTTTGAAGAAATTGCAGCAAAAAAAGTGCCACGAAAATAAACTGGGGCCCACTGTTTGCGAGCATTATAAACTGCATGAAGCCACTCATTTTTTTGGAGATTGTATTTATCAAGGAGACAGCACCATGATGATTCAAAATCTTCAATTGTTTCAGAAAAGTTTATGCAACTATACAGCTCTCCATAGAAGGATGGATGAGCAAGGTATATATGAGCCAACCTTTCTTGGCCTTCTCTCAAGATATGCCACTTACAGATGCAATGACGAGTTTCTGGAAGCACCTGAGCAACAGCTACTTGTATGGCTCTATCTTGGTCTGTGGTGATAGAAATAGGAGGCCGATCATTCATTGCAGAGAGCCACGTCCGAAATAGCCACGTAAAGGAAGACTCTGACTCGTCTAGAAGTAACGCACAACCAAACAAAACCATTTGGCCATGATGGTTTACACCAGTGAAAGGAGCAAAGGGGACCTGATACTGATTTGGCCTGTACATTGTGTCAAAAATAACTGCATCACCAAAGTGATTATAAGCCATTCTTGATCTTGCATCAGCCCAGAAGACATTAGTCATGCGGTTATCAACATCAAGTTGTATTGCATAATAGAAGCCAGGATTCTCAGCCTGCATCTTCTTGAAATAGTTTAGAAGATTTTGGGCATCTCTCCCCAGGGTTCTCTTTCTACTAGGTGGTCTAAGATAATTTGCAGGCCCAATATTCCTGCCTGTGAGATTAGGTTCTACGGAGGAGACATTCCTAACACGATTTGGCTCATAAGACACATGATTTCCGTCCATGGTAATATACACATCACCAGTGACTTCCAGCGCATCAGACATATTTTTCATAGCACCAGCAAAATGTCTGCGGGGTCGAAGGTAATGAACCTTGTTCGGGGTCACCATAGAATGGTTATGTTCTTCGACAAATTTTGTCACAATCCATTTTTCCGAATCCTTTCTCTCTATCCTAAGAACGGCATTGCAGCTTTCAACATTCTTCCTCTTAAACACTTCCCTCGAACATGCAAACTCCCATGTTATAATTGGCCCATCAGGCTTAGCACGAGTGAATGGACCAACATGGGTGCTAAAACCCACACGCCTGGCATATGCATCATAGAAGGTCTTGGCAGCATCTTCTGAATCAAATTCCATGCCCACATATGGTTTAAAACTATCATCACCATCGTGATTTGTTACCTCTATTTCTGAAGAACTTTCAGCTACATTTTGTCTCTCAGACTTGTCGGATTCAGCATTTGTTGCCACATGATCATCCCCTCTTTCCCCATCCACATCTAGTTCTTCAACCTCCATTTTTTCTGAATGCTAGGTATGAAAATGGGTACTTTTACTTTTCCACTGAGCAGACTAGAAGCAATCTATCATATTTATATCAACTTGAGAAAATGCATAAAGAAAACAGCCTTCATTTAGAAAAACTCCACCTGTATAAAAATTTATATCTGATAAGGCAACAGTGTGCAAAGCAATCAATTCATAAAAATAGAAGATGAACAGAATTAATAATGCCAGAGCAGAAATAAGGAAAGAAAGAAACAGGCACAACTCAGATGCACAGCAGATAAGATGTAGTCATTTACTTTTTCAGTCATGGCAAACCAGTCCAAAATTTTTAAAAAGAATTAGATTGCATCCTGGAGCATTGCATGGGGCCCCTGAAAATGGAATCCCAAGCCTTCATTTTTGATATCTGCGACTTAGTTGATAAATACACCGGGAAATTAAACAGACATAGCGATCCATGTGACATTACTTAGTTAAATTTAATAACGTCTTCCAAGGAACATTGCGGAAATTACTTTCAATTGAATACTTAAAACAAACTACTCACTAATCACTAAATTTCTCAATTTCCAATTCAAAATTTCGCAAATTTTGCTTTTCAAGGCATCAAAATTACTTCCAAGAACAGTCAAAAAGGCAATGTCTAAACATTATCCGGGTGGGTCGCTACAAGAAATAATTACAGTTTTAGCTACAAGATTAAAACAGCCGAACCACTAAGGAATAACAATGGCGTACAACATGTATTTGTTTTCAAAATAATGCAAATTCCAACTTCAAACACTTGCCAACATTTCTTCCCCGCATCACTTCCACTGTTTCCAAAACAAATAAAAATAGGCTTCAAAGAAAGAAAATCCGGAAAGGAAGAAGAAAAAAGAAAACTGACCTGGGTAGTTGCAGAGAACAAGCTCTGAAACGAGTCCAGTAATTTTGTTGGGAATTTCTGAAGGTGGGTTAGGGTTTTCAGTTTGGGAGAACACTAATTTGTGTTGCTGAACTGCTGCAGTTTCGAGTCTGAGTAGGACCCGTTCGAACCAAGAGTTGATATCAACTTCAACTCCCTTACTTTCTTGTTTGATTGTTATTCGTTTTCTTTAACCTCTTCCTATTATTAAAATATTTAATACAATTTATTAATATATTTATTTAATATTTTAATAAAAATAATGATCAATTATATTTATTATTATAAAGTTATAGCATAATTTTATCAATTAATTTATTTAATTTTAAAATAAAATTAATGATATATTTTATTTTAATTAGTTATTATAAGTTATAAAATAATTATATTTACTAAATTTATTAATTATTTAAATTATTTTATTTATTTATTTTTTTTATTTATTTAATAAAAATAATAATTATAATTTAAAAAGTGAAGAGATTTGTGTATTTTTTTAAAAATTTAAGCAAATATAATAATAAGAATAATAACATCGATAAAGACTATAAAGCACGTAAAACTAATCGTTAAAAATAATTTTAATTTTAAAAATATAAAATAATAATTAATTAATTTAAAATTATGTCAAAAAAAAGTGTAACAAAATTACAATTAAAAATATATGTTTATAGTAAATGTTAGTCAATTAAACTTGTAAAATCTTTGGGGTGGTGTATACTTCGTTTCACTCAATTAAAATGTGTTTTATTTTTTTTTATATTTAATAAATATTAAAACACGTTTAAACAAAATTAAAATAATATATTTTTGTTAAAAATATATATTTATTAAGTACTTATTTTTAATTAAGACTCAAATATTTTTTATTATAAAAAGAAAAAAAATCATAAATGTTATAATACTTTTCGTATATGATAATTTGAAGTGGTTTAATGGATGATTAATTAAAATTGTTGTGAGATTTGTGTAATATGAAAAAATTTACATTAGATTCAAGCATGAGTCGGATATAAAATATGTATTTATGTTTAAATTTTAAAGATAATAAAAAATTTTAAATAAAATAGACATATTGTCTTCATTGTAAAATTAATAAATTTAAATAATTTTTAAATAATTTTAATATTTTTATTCATTTAATTTTAGTATTTTTCAGCATTTTTAGAAAAAAATAAAAGAAATAATTTTAAATTTTATTCATTTTAATTGTTCGTTGATGATGTTTAGAAGAAACTTTTTAAATTTCGTTAACTTTTGAAGAAAGTTGGGGGCTATTTGCAAATTACATTTTCTTAAATGAACAAAGAAGTAAAAAAAAAAAAGGCTAAAGAAGTTTCCAAAACGGTGCGTAACGAGCCGAAACGGTTCGTGTAAAAGAGATAGCGTGTTATCTTCTTCAAATCATCCAAAACCCCGAGTCTCCGGCCATTTAAAGTCCGAAACGATACATTTCACAGCCTTCAAAGCTTTTCAGTATTCGTCCACTTTGCCCCAAATCAAAGTTCGAATTCGGGCGTCCAGATTCGGACGTCTCTTTGAACTTCTCGGCCTCGTAAATTGGCCGCCTCTTGTTTCAAATCCAGTTTTTCGGACGAGGATTCCGATATTTCGGTGTCTGAATTTCGCTTCGGGAATTCTCTTCTCGGTAGGTCTTCTTTGATTTCTAATGGTTACGTTTGGCAATCGGAAGGATTTGGTTTTTGTTTCTGTTAACAATTTCTTGACATTTATTTGCTAAATAAGGAAATTAGTGTATCATCTAACTGTAGTTACTGAGCCCTGCGAGTGCTTCTCCGGTAAGTGCTTCTGTAGAAAGCAAAAGGCACTAAAAGTCGCTTTATATCAAAGCATTTCCAGAAGTACAAGCACCTGTAGTCAACTGGGTTTCAAGTGTAGGTATGAAATGGCAAATGCTGTTATTGGTATCAGTTCAACTGCTGAATTCACTTATGAGAACTTCCATTTAAGCTTTCATTTGAGTGTTGGATTCTTTACTTCTGTACAGCGTGGTACTCAGTACAATAGATGTAATGCAATTATGCAATACAATCCAAACAAAGATAATGGAGTACTGTTCGAAGTGTTTATGTGATCGTTTAGTTGATTGTGAAGAGAGTAAAAAGTGGCGTGCTAGATTTAATGACTGTAAGAGTACTTAACCATTGGCTTTTTATTTAGATAAATTGAAAGAGTTTTGCATTACAAAATGTAGTTCTCTGATCTGTTAACGTGTAAATTTGAGAAGTGATGGAATTATTTGACATTCTGGGTAGTGCTCCTTAAGCACAAACTTGTGTCTTCATATACAGTTCAGTTAGTAGGAATCTGTTTTGTATAAGTTAGGAGTGATTACTTCAGAAATGTTTATATCTAGGTGAAGTTATATGATAAATCATGGTTACAATAAGCTATATCTTTGTGGTCATATAATGGCGACGTGCTATGGTTGTGGTCCACTGCTAATAGAGAATTTGCTAGTACAATAACTTCATTCCCTTCTCCAAGTTGATTTTTTAAGGGATATGGTATGCTTGGTTTTATTTAATATGATTTGTAGTACTGTATATCATTCTTTGTATGTTTGACAAATTTATTGGTTTAAGTAATTTCATCAAGTTTTGAATTTTTTTTTTTGGCACTCATCTGCTCTGCTATTGGTTTAAGTAATTTATTTATTTTTTCTTGTGGCTTCAAATAAGATTGTTAATAGCTTATGGTAGAGACTGGAGACTTTTTGACACTTTCTCAGCAATGCAACAAAAGGATAACCAAGTGAGCAACTTATATTTTCACATTTGCTTTCATTTTTTATTTGTTTTCTTGATACTTTTCTTTATAAAAGCTTGAAGTTGGGAAATCATTTATTCCTGCTAATAAATACTTTTCTGTTTTCATATATTTTTGTTTTGTGTTTTCATCTCTTGCCATGTATCTTCTACTAGGGTTTGGCACCTCCCCGGGCAACAGATCCTGGCTGGGCCCATGGAACAATGGTGAATGGAGGTCGGCAGAAGATTAAGTGCAAATATTGTCATAAAATTTTTCTTGGGGGTGGAATTTCTAGACTAAAGCAACATTTGGCTGGTGAAAGGGGGAATGTAGCTCCATGTGAAGAAGTGCCTGAAGAGGTTAAAGTGCAGATTCAACAACATTTAGGTTTTAAAGTTTTGGAAAAGCTAAAGAGGCAGAAAGGTTTAAAAAGTAAGAGCTCATTTTTGTACTTTGAGGGTGTGGAAGAAGGAGATGATGATGCCGAACGAATTCAGAAGCCTGCTTCAGTCCAAGGCACTAGCAGGAGAAGGGATAAAGAGATTGTGGAAGGAACTTCCAATCGAACAAAGCGGCGTAAGAGGCAAAAATTTCCAGCTGCGCCAGTTGTTGCTCAGCCTCTGCGCCGAACTTTTGCTTCACAAGAGAGCATTTATGAAGCTGATATGGCTGTTGCAAGATTTATGTATGATGCTGGCCTACCATTCACTGCAGCAAATTCTTGTTTTTTTCAACAGATGGCTGATGCTATTGCTGCTGTGGGCCCTGGTTATAAGATGCCTTCTTATCATGCTTTGAGGAGTAAGTTGTTGAACAGAGTGGTTCAGGATGCCGGGGCATACTGCGAAGAACTGAAAAAAACTTGGGAGTTGACTGGGTGTTCAGTCCTAGTTGATAGGTGGATGGACAGAACTGCTCGTACTGTCATTAACTTTTTTGTTTATTGCCCTAAAGGAACTGTGTTCCTAAAATCTGTTGATGCATCAGGCATCACAAAGTCTGTTGAAGCGCTTTTGAATTTGTTTGATAGTGTTGTTCAAGAAGTTGGGCCCAAGAATATTGTAAATTTTGTGACAGATACTTCACCTAGTTATAGGGCTGCAGGAAAGCTCTTAATGGATAAGTACAAAACCTTTTTCTGTAGTACATGTGGAGTGCAATGTATTGACATAATGCTAGAGGAAATTGGTAAAATTGATGAAGTGAATGAGGTTTTAGGGAAGGCTAAAAGAATAACTCAGTTCATATATAACAATGCTTGGGTCCTCAATTTAATGAGGAAGAAAACAGGTGGAAGAGACATTCTCCAGCTTGGAATTACAAGGTTTGTTTCCATCTTCCTGACACTGGAAAACATTGTAGCTTTGAAGGACCATCTGCATCAGATTTTCACTGGTGCAGCCTGGATGCAGTCAAGCTTCTCTAAGCAAAGGGCAGGGATTGAAGTGGCAGAAATCATTTTAGACCCGCTTTTCTGGTCATTTTGTGACCAAACTCTGAAGGTCTCTAAGCCTTTACTTTCTGTTTTACACCTTATGGACTGCGAAGAGAGACCATCTGTTGGATACGTATATGATGCTATGGAAAAAGCAAAGAAATGCATTATTGAGTCATTTGACAATAAGGAACCTGACTTCATGCCATATTTGAATGTTATAGAACATATTTGGCAGGAGGAATTCCACAGCCCTCTCCATGCAGCTGCTTACTATCTCAACCCATCTGTATTTTATAAGCCTAGTTTCTCCTCTACCAAAGTCATCCAAAAGGGTTTACTTGATTGCATCGAAACATTAGAGCCTAATTTGTCTGCCCAAGTTATTATTACAAGCCACATTAATTTTTATGAGGAAGCTGTGGGAGATTTTGGTCGACCTGTGGCTTTACGTGGTCGCGAAACATTGGCCCCAGGTTAGCATCCATTTCAATGGAGTCATCAAGCTATAGTTTATTTGTTGTGCATAATGAAGTTTTAATGATTAGTTAATTCCTTTCCTCACTTGCAGCTACTTGGTGGTCATTTTATGCTGCTGATTACCCAGAGTTGCAACGGTTGGCCATCAGGATATTAGGTCAAACATGTAGCATTACAAGATGTGGACGGAACTGGAGCATGTTTGAACGTATCCATTCAAAGAAAAGGAATCGGTTGGAGCACCAGAGATTGAATGATCTCATATTCGTGCACTATAACCTGCACCTTCAGCAGAGGTAATTTTATGTTTCAACACTTACTATATTTACTGAAGTATAGACCTTGGCTTACTTTATTTTTATTGAACCATATACATCAAGCATATTGTCCCCATTAGGTTTCATTTGATAATGTTTTTGGAGGGCCTAGTAGAGCTTTTAAATTTAAAAAGGTTACCCAAAAATGGAACATTAGATGGTTCTTGGTTCCTTTATGTTTACCCTCTTACCTTCATAGAACAAAAATTATTGTCAAGGGTTTCAGAACATATATATGTGCATTTGGTGTCCTCGTTTAATTTCTCTAATCATGTTTTGCCTATCATATTGCATTTTAAAGCTTTTGCGTTCCTAGAATTCCTCATTTTGTGATGAACAACAATGAATCCCAAATGCACTTTGGCAAGGCTTATTGATTTCGCTAGTCACTGATGACAAACAAAGTCAATATCATTGTGAAAATGTGATTTATCTAGCCTGTGAATTTGCATTTCTGCTCTGCTTAAGCCATAACTCATTTTGAGGGTTCCTTTAGTGCAAGAATCATAATTTTTGGAATGCATGTCATATTCATAGTAATTGCTCCACTGTTGTCATATTCTTAAGCCGTAACTCATTTCAAGGGATCCTCTAGTACAAGAACCTTAATTTTTGGAATGCATATCTTATTCATAGTAATTTCTCCACTGTTGTCTTGTTATATTGCATACTCATCTTGTACAACTTAAGTTACTGCCTTGAGTGAAATAAGTCCTTGTAGTAAATAACTAGTTTTACATATGTTAGAACTTAATCCTATTGTTTGGCCCTATACCTACTAGGGTAAGTTTATGGGTGAAGTGGTAACTTAACATGGTAGCAGAGCCAACTTTTTGGTTAAGCATATGCAGCATTGTGTTGCAACCTATGAATGAATACAAGTTTTAAGGTTAACATGGTTGTAGAGCCAACTTTTTTAAGCATATGCTGCATTGTGGTTCAACCTATGAACTATTACAAGTTTTTGGGAGATGAACTATGTTTGCCCTGCTTCTGATAGTGCAAATTATGTTTAGTAATATAATGGCACTGACTTGCTAGAATCATTCATTTAGTAATATACTTTTTCCTATGAAGCTTCAATAATGTGCTATCTTTTTCTTTCTAGTTTCGATTATACAAGAATATGAACTTTATTAAACATAAGGCATGCTGTTTCAGTTAATCTTTTAGGTTTTACTTTATGCATTTAACTTGCCAATCCAGTGTTGCTTCTAGTTGAAAACCTCCACATTCATGTCATCCTCTGAACTTGATTTAGCGGTTTGCCTCTATACAAGCAGGAAAACAGAAGCAGTTAAAGCCAGGTGTTCAAGAGGAACACTTGATCCTATATGCTTAGAAGCCGTGGATGCAAACATCGGGGATTGGGTGGAGGACATGGGATCCATTCAAGGTGAGGACCTGAGCTGGATGGATGTAACTATACCCGGTGAACGGACGTTTATTAGTCACGAAGTGCAGAATATGGATGATTCTGTTGACAGTTCAGATGACAGAAACAGTGATGTCACAAAAGGTGTTGACGAAAGTGACAATTTATAGTGCATTTTGATTAACCTTGCTAGCTGTATTATTCAATCTTAATCTGTTGGTACTCGTACTTTCATTCTCTTATATGTTAGTATGTACAGCTGAATCTTCTTGGCAACTTTGGTGCTTTCTAAAACTCAAACAATATTCAACGACGAGCAAGGTAAAAATATTTAAGACTTCTATCCTATTTTAACGATGTTAAAAATTAAATTTGTTCATTAAATTAAGGATGGCTGCTTACTTGATTTAGTTCATTAAATAGAACCCGGAAACATCTCTTTCAACATGAAAGTCCTCGTATTCTAAATATCAGGAGGGTTTTAGTTATTCAATAAGGATACTGATTAGACAACTTAAGTCCAGACCTTGCATTTTCACATTGCCTGATATAATCAGGCAGCAGGGCAACATTTTCTACGTATGTTTTTGCTTTGCGTTTATATATCGGAGGCCTACGGAAACAAGGCACCATTGAGGTGACTCGTCGACAGGCTGTATCTGGTGCTTTTCTCTTCTCGATCCTGTGCAAAACCCATGGCTTTATTCCTGCTAAACCTTGGACTAAATACTTTCATGTTGTATACATTATCTTCAGTTTTTATGTTCTCCATGGCATGGTTGGTAAACTCCAATCACTTCTCCATTCACGGTTGGTGTCTCCAGTACATGTTCTTCGGGTCCTCAAAAGTATTTGGAACGTAAAGATGCCATAAGAACAGGCTTTGACACCGGTTTTTCAGCTTGAGCAGCTGCGGATAAAAGTTTTTGCTTGCTAACTCCTGGCAGCAGTTTTTCATTCAGAGTACATGCCAAAATTTGATCCATAATAAGCTAAGATGGCATGGTAAGAGTGTCAAAAACTTGTATTTGGATGCCAATTTTCTCGTTTGCTTTGGCTAAAGCTTGATAGGATCTTGTGATCGTTCCCCAGACTTCATTTGAGGGATGGAATAAGTACTTACCCAGATGGTGGAAAACAGTTTCTTTGTTCGAAGAAATCAGCTGAGTTGTTGCTGAAAAAATCGGATCCTGAACAAAGCTGGAACAAAATGATTATCTGTTTTCATGAGCAACCAGGGCATTTTTCTCAGGAAAATTGATCATCATCACGGAAGAAAAGCTTGTCATGGTTTCCATAATCATGAGCAAGATAGAGATAAACATATGATACTGATAATTTCCAGAAGAAATATTAATTATTTCATTCTTGAGCATGCTCCCATAACTCCGAGCAAAATAGTGACCAAAATCATTGAATTGATCCCTGGAAGGAAAATCCACAGGCAGTAACCAGGAAGTTTTCGGAAAAGGCTAACAGAAGAGATCAGCCATCTCAGGTCCAAAACTCGATTGATGAGAAGAGCATAGAGAAAAGCTGAAGTCATGGTTAATATTCTGTTTCCCAATCCAGTCATGGTTAAACTCTTGTGGGACTGGAAATATTGCCTGAAATGGGTAGCTCCAGGCCTTCTCTGTACATATCGAGTATCGTCTGCAAGCCGTCCGGGAGAGGAAAACAACAGGCAAAGCTACCAGAAAACCAGCAAAGAATGTAGACAACATTTTTGAAGTGACTCCAAATCTCTTCCCCGAAATTTGAAAAGGTTCCATGCATGAAAATAATTATCTCACGACAGGATTTGCCTGGTGTATGAAGTTGAGCACATGCTGTGTTTGTTGACTGTCAGTTTTTAGCGGAACTGTTTGATTTTATATATATATACAAATTTACCGAAGAATTATCTTTAAAGCCAAAAACATAAGGGTATGTATGACTTTTCACTATAAAAAGGGCCTAGTAAAGTATAAGTTTTTGTTGTCTGATAGTTTTGTAATTTTCATATTTTGTTGACTTGGAAGGAGTCTTGGCCGCCGGTTCCAGAAAGTCAAGATAAATTTAATTAAGTTAACCAATGTAGCCCAGTAGCAGCACAAAGCAAAAGCAATTTGTTCTGACTCTGGTTCTGGTTCTAGTTCTACTGGTTTGCATTGTTCTGCTCTTTTAACCATGCCTATTGGAGAAGCTTTCCTCTCAGCTTTCCTTCAAGTACTATTTGACAGACTAGCTTCCCGTGAATTTATAGGCTTCCTACGTGGCCGAAGATATGATGACTTGCTGGAAAAGTTGAAGATCACACTGCTTTCTGTGACAACATTGCTTAATGATGCTGAAGAGAAGCAGTTTTACAGCCCTTCCGTTGGGAAGTGGCTGCACATGGCCAAAGATGCACTGTATGACGCAGAGGATGTGTTAGATGAGCTTGCTACAGAAGCTCTGAAATCCAAAGTGGAAGTTCAGTCTCAAACAAAACCTAATCAGGTAACCAATTGGAGAGCCATTTCCAGCCCTCTTAGTCCATTTAGTAGAGGCATTGAGTTCAATATCAATAAGATTGTTGAGAAGTTGGAACTTATTGCCAAGTATAAAGACATTCTTGGTTTGAATGATGATGTTAAAGGGAGGCTCTCTAGAACTAAACAAAGATTACCTACAACTTCACTGGTGGATGAATCTTGTGTTTATGGCAGGGAAAATGATAAAAGTATGATTGTTAAATTGCTTCTGACGGATGATTTGAGCAATAATAAAGTTAGTGTAATTCCGATAGTTGGAATGGGTGGCGTTGGTAAGACTACTCTTGCCCAAATTGTGTATAATGATGACAGAGTGGACGAGCATTTTGATTTGAGAATTTGGGTTTGTGTGTCTGACCAATTTGATGTAGTTAGGGTAACAACTACTATCCTCAAATCTGTAACTTCAAAACCTGCTGATCTTGAAGATCTGAATCTGCTGCAAATTAGTTTGAGAGAAAAATTAGCTGCGAAGAGATTTTTGCTTGTTTTAGATGATGTTTGGAGTAGGAGGAATGATGAATGGGATCTCGTATGGAACCCACTAAAAGCAGGGGCAAAAGGAAGTAAGATAATTATAACTACACGAGATAGTAATATTGCTGCAAGTATGGGTACTGTTCCAGCTCATCATTTGGAATGCCTATCATTTGAAGATTGTTGGTCAGTTTTCACAAATCAGGCATTTGAGGATAGAAACATTGACAACTGTCCAAGTTTGGAATCAATTGGAGCCAAGATTGTGAAGAAGTGTGAAGGCTTGCCCTTGGCAGCAAAGAGAATGGGAATCCTTTTGCGCTCTAGACAAGAAGAGGGAGAATGGTATGATATGTTAAATAGGAAATTATGGGATTTGCCAGATGATGAAAGTGATATTCTTCAGACTCTGGGATTGAGTTATCACCATCTTCCTCCTCATTTAAAGCAGTGCTTTGCATACTGTTCAGTATTTCCTGCAGATTATGAATTTGACAAGGACTCACTAGTTTTGTTATGAATGGCAGAAGGTTTTGTGCAGCCTAATGGGAAGAAAAAATTGGAAGATGTAGGCGGAGAATATTTTCATGAGCTAGTATCGAGGTCATTTTTGAGAAAATCAATTCACAGTAGCTCACTGTATGTAATGCATGGCCTCATGAAAGATTTAGCTCATTTTGTTTCAGGAGATTTTTGTTTCAGATTGGAGGATAAGGTAATGGATGGTGATCAAAAGAGAATTTTTGAAAAGGCTCGCCATTCTTCATATATTCGTTGTAGAAGAGAAAAGCTCACAAAATTTGAGGCCTTCAATGAAGTTGAGTGTTTACGCACCTTCCTACCTTTGGATCCAACAGGAGAAGTTGGGGTCAGCTATTTGCCCAACAAAGTCCCTTTTGATATCTTGCCAAAGTTAAAGTACCTACGGCTGCTATCTTTTAGCTCTTGCCGCATCACTGCATTACCAGATTCGATAGGTGACCTCAAACATCTACGTTATATTGATCTTTCACGAACAGCCATTAAACAGTTACCTGAATCAACAGGTATTCTATATAATTTACAAACTTTAATCTTGTTGGAATGTCATTCTCTCAGTAAATTGCCCACAGATATAGGGAATCTCACAGGCCTGAGGCATCTCCGTATTAGTGGAAGCAGACTGAGAGAGATGCCACTGAAAATGTCTAAATTGAAGAATCTCCAAACCTTGTCCCATTTTGTTGTGGGTAAAGACAGAGGATCAGGAATTAAGGACTTGAAGGATATGCAGGAACTTCAAGGAGAACTTCTCATTTCAGGACTGCAAAATGTGATCAATTTTACTGATGCAATGGAGGCTAATTTAAAGGGCAAAAAGGAACTTACTCGACTGGTACTACAATGGAGTAATGATTTTGATGATTCAACAAATGACAGAGATGAAGAGGAAGTATTTAACACGGCCCAACTTCACAGAAATCGAAAGGATCTCAATGTCGGTGGCAGTAGAAATACACGATTTCCTAGCTTTAGAGAAGCCACTGGAGCTTACAGACAGGAAACTGTTGAGTTAAAGTTGGAACGGAGGAGCTGCATATATGATTCAAGAAATGAAAGAGTGGAAACTGATGTACTTGAGATGCTGCAGCCTCATGAAAGCATAAAGCAACTCACAATCAATGACTATGGAGGTACAAGATTTCCAGGTTGGATTGCTTCCCCTCTGTTCTGCAATATGAAAGTTTTGGTACTCAGTAGATGTCAAAAGTGTCAATTTTTACCACCACTTGGACAATTGCCCTCTCTTAAAGACCTCACTATCAAAGGAATGGAAGGAATAAAATCAGTTGGAAAAGAATTCTATGGGGATGGGAGTATGCCTGTTCAACCTTTTCCGTCATTGGAAGCTTTAAAGTTTGAGAACATGTCAGAGTGGCAAGAGTGGACTTTTTCTGGAGTTGAAGGCACAGAAGATTTCCTTCAACTTCGAACCATTGAAATTCGAAATTGTCCAAAGCTTAGAAAATTCTCACACCACTTTCCTTCCTTGGAGAAAATGACTGTCAATGGTTGTGAAAAATTGGAAGCTCTTCCAAGGCTTCTGACACTTGACAGATTAAAACAAGGCAGTGAGTTCCCTTGCCTTCTGGAACTTTCTATATCGACATGCCCCAACCTGATGGAATTACCTGTTTTCTTTCCTTCCTTGAAAACACTTGAGATAGATGAATGCCAAAAATTGGCAGCACTTCCAAAGCTTCCTTCAATCCTTGAATTAGACCTAAACAAGTGTGATGGCAAGGTTCTAGAAAGTGTTGTTGGACACAGTTCACTTACCTACATTCGTATATGTCATATTTCCAAGCTGGATTGTCTGGTCGAAGGATATTTTCAACACTTAACAGCCCTTGAAGAATTACAGATCTCTCATCTTGGCGAGCTTACTACTTTATCAAATAAGGTTGGATTGCAAAGCCTTCTTTCTCTCCAGCTATTGGAAATTTCAGGTTGTCCATACTTGAAGGAGTTGCCAGAAAACTTGTACAAACTTTCTTCTCTTAAAGTGGTGAGGATTTGGAATTGTCCTTCATTGGTGAAATTTCCTGACATGGGCTTGCCATCCACACTTTTGGGTCTTGAAATCAGAAGTTGCGGGGCTTTGCAGTTCCTACCTGAGAGGATGATGCATGAATCTGGCAAGACCAAGAATACACTCTTACTTGAATATTTTGTTGTTGAAGGATGTTCTGCTCTCATATCTCTCCCAAGGGACAAGCTATCTGGCACGCTTAAGGAGCTTGAAATCAAAAACTGCATAAATTTGCAGTCACTTCCAGAGCAAATGATTTGCAACAGTAGTTCTCTTGAAATTCTGAAAGTTGCTGGATGTCATTCTATTAAATCCTTTCCAGAAGCTATTTTTCAGTTGCCCAAAATCCTATCCAGCACTGTGATGAAGCTTAAGGAGCTTGTGATCAGCAATTGTATGAATCTCCAGTCCTTACCTGAAGGCTTACATAACCTTGCATTTCTAGATCACTTGGAAATAGCTGATTGTCCACTTCTTCGGTCTTTTCCTGAACCTGGCTTGCCGATAGCAATGCTCCGATATGTTAAAATCTCTAATTGCCAAAGTCTCAAATTTCTACCAAATCGGATGTATATCCTTGCATTTCTTCAAGAACTATATATAGATGGTTGCTCCAGTCTCACATCATTTCCAGAGGGTGGGCTTCCTCCCAATCTACTACAACTTTCTATCTTGGATTGTGAAAATATCAAGCCTTCGTCTGGATGGGGCCTTCATAGACTCACTTATCTTGCTGACTTCACCTTTGGCGGATGCCAAGGGTTAGTGTTATTTCCAGAGGGCTGGTTGCTGCCCACAAATTTATCTTCTCTTCGTCTTGAGCGACTGCCAAATCTTAAATCCCTACCCAAGGGACTGAAAAACCTTCAGTATCTTGAGACATTGGAAATATGGGAATGTGACAGCCTCCAAACCGTACCTGAAGAGGAACCAGCAACAATGCTTCTGAGTCTTTGGGATGCTATCTGATGTACATCAAGCTGAGAGACAATCTTGTCTGCCTGATGCAAAAAGATATGTTTCCAAGAAAACAATTTAGGAGCTGTTGTTCTCAAAGAAATCCTGCCTATCTTTCACATACTGAAGTTGGAACAAAGAGCAGCTCACAGCCTCGTAAGTCCCTATTAAGGGAAGGCAGAACTCTTTTGAACTGAATCAATAGTGATTTTATTTTTATTTGTTATTTGTGGAATTCTCGTTTTCCTTGGACATTGTTTGCAAAAGAACTATTATCATATATTCAATTAGATTTCTGGTTGTTAGTGGCTGGTTTTTACCATGTTCACATTGGAAAAGAGAGCAGCACAATTACTTTAATGACGAAAGTTTAAACGTGCTCTTACAATGGTCTGCTTCCTTTTTCTATCATTTCCCTTTTAGAATAACAAAAAATGGTGCAGGATTCATGTTTCTGAACTAAAGGTTTTCTGTATCATGTCATTTTTTCCACCTGTCTAGGTTTCTTGTTCTTTTCTAATGAGTAATTGTAAGCACTTAGAGCTTGATTTTGTTCTAGCGAACTCTCTGTCTCTTCTCTTGTTTTATATATTTTCCATTTTTTTTTCTTTTTGATCAATCATGACCTAAGCCTACCCTATCAACTTAATCCAAATCCCCAGTAAAGGCAGGATTTGACTGCAAGCTCTGCTACAATCCCCAGGGATTTTAGAAGTTTAGGTTATTGCTACATTCTTGCAAGTCGGGGAAAAACCTGAAAAGTTGCTAAACCAAGGGGGTGTTCGTGCCATGCCTCTCCCAAAGCTTCATTATTCTTTCTGCTATATTTCAAGCCTCCTTCTCAAATCCATACCTGGTTGTTGACCTATGAACTTTGCCAAACTCTTCATTGTTTAATGAGAATATGCATGCCAATCACCAAATACTTTGAAAAGAGAAACAATGAAAGGTAAGCAGACTTATGAAAAACAGTACAAGTGACAGAGCTCCTGTACTTCTTTTAAAATTGGAGCATTTTAGTTGTCATAAAAGTTGTCAAGTCGTTAATTTTCATATGCAGGTGAAATCATTTATTCTTCAATTCAAATGATTTTGGATGATGAATTCAAGAAACACAGCTTACACAGTGTCTGCCAGTAGGATTGGTTTCGCCCGAATTCATTCCCTAAAGCAAATAAATCATTTCCTTGCTTTGTAGCTAGCCTGACCTGATGAAATGCCAGAGTTTTAGCACTCTTAGAATGAAATTATTATCTTCTAGCAAAAGCAGAGTAGCTATGTTGTTTTTTGGAGCATCCCTTTGAGATAGTTGCATGTGGGATTTGACAAGGCAAATTCAATGTGCCCCAAAAAAACAGAGCAAAATATATATAAATTTTTTTATGAGTCATAAAGTAGTGTTAAATGTAATATATTTGTATTATTAAATAATTAAATTAATAATTTAAACAAATATAAATTCAATATTAATATTTATTACCATTTATTTAATTAGCATCAAAGATATTCATATTTTACTATAAATAAATTAGAATAATTTATTAAAATTCTTTGAAACAATAACAAATTTAGAGTTTTTCATTTTTTTTTTTTACCACAAAAGTTGAGAAATAAAAAAAAAATTCTACAATAATTATTTTCACAAAATAAACAAAAAAAAATTGCAATGATAAGTACAATAATGACAACTTACAGATAATTGAGGGACGTACTAAATTTTGTTAAAAAATAGGGGGCTGAGTGAATTTAACCATGATTAAAATTGAAACAAAAGAATTGTAGACGACTTGTGCAGCTGGTCTAAGCAATCTCCAGCTCTTCTCCCTCTTTCCATCCTTCCTTCTTACCGTTCCAATCAAAATCAATTTTCTTTCCGTCGCTGCAAACGTAATAATCCCTATTCATAACAGCTGCGGAGCAATGGTGCCTCCGGCGGGTACGCCTGCTAATCCCCAACAAATACAACAGTTCCTGTCTTCAGTCCTCTCTCAACGCGGTCCTTCCGCCCTTCCTTACACAGAAGACACGAAATGGCTGATTCGCCAACATCTGGTAAACCTCATCTCCGCCTACCCTTCTTTGGAGCCCAAAACGGCGACGTATACCCACAACGACGGCCGATCCGTCAATCTTCTTCAGGCTGATGGCACAATTCCCATGCCTTTCCAAGGCGTCACTTACAACATTCCCGTCATCATCTGGCTTATGGAATCTTATCCCCGTCAACCGCCCTGCGTTTACGTCAATCCCACGCGCGATATGATCATCAAGCGTCCACATCCTCACGTCACTCCCTCTGGCCTTGTTTCGATTCCTTATTTGCAGAATTGGATTTTCCCTAGCTCCAATCTCGTTGATCTTGTGCGGGAGGTAAGCTCGTGTTTCTCACGTGAGCCTCCTCTTTACTCCCAACGCCGGCCTACCCCCAGCCACAGCCCTAACCCTAACGCTAGTCCCCATCCTAATCCCAATACGAATAGTTCCAATCCTGTTGATGCTTCAGGTTACGGTCCATCGACGGCGCGTCCTCACCCGGTGCGTCCATTTCCACCATCTCCTTACGGAGGTCGGGTTCAGCAGCAAACGGAGGATCCGACGGAAGTTTTTAAGCGAAACGCGGTGAACAAGTTAGTGGAAATGGTCCATGCCGATATGTCGGGGATGAGGAAGGCACGTGAGGCAGAGGTGGAAGGGTTATTCAGCACGCAGGCCTTGTTGAGACGTAGAGAGGAAGAAATCAATAAAGGGTTAAAGGAACTGCAAGATGAACAACAAGGATTAGAGCAGCAATTGCAAATGGTGTTGATGAATGCCGATGTTTTAGAGTCGTGGGTAAGGGAAAACGAAATCAAAACCAATGATTGGAAAAGTGTTAATGTGGATAATGCTTTTGAATGCGTGGATGTGTTGTCGATGCAAATGTTGGATTGCACTGCTACTGATTTGGCGATCGAGGATGCTGTTTATGCCTTGGATAAGGCCTTGCAGGAAGGTTCTGTGCCGTTTGATCAGTACTTGAGGAATGTAAGGTTGTTGTCGAGGGAGCAGTTTTTTCATCGAGCTACTGCTGCGAAAGTGCGGGCTGCACAAATGCAGGCTCAGGTTGCTTCAATGGCTGCTAGGTCTCCGCATTATGCCTCATGAAAGTGAACTAAAATAAGTTTGTGATTCTTGGAGCTTCTACCACAGTAGCTGGTTGAGCCTGAATATTAGTTTAAGGTTAGCTTTTTTTGAAAATTATCCAAAGAAATAATAAAAGAAAAAAATATGTTGATTTTTCATTTTTCGTCTTCTATTATACACCAACCTCTTTTCCTTTCTATTTTTTTAAATATATAATTTTGGATATCAGACTGCTCATTGTGCATTGTTGTATTGATTGTAGAAAATAATGCAATTTGCAATTAGTGATATACTACTGTTGGTCAATTGATGAATTGAAATTTGTTTTTTTGAATTATCAAATTTTCTTGTTGAATTTAAGTTCAGTGATACACATCTGAGTTGTGATGTCCATCTCGATTATTATATTTCTTAGCTGAACTGCAAAGGCTAAGTGTAAGGAAGTACTGTAACTTCGTTTATGGTATTTTGATGTCTTTTTTATTGAATTATCAATTGTTATTTGCGAAGTCACTTTGATGAACATTGACAATGACTACAAGGGCAGTTTCTTTTTTCTCTTGATATGAGTTGTAAATTGTTGATCTATTTTTTATCTTGTTATTTAACAAAATACTGCTTGCATTTGTTGTTCATGATAACTGATTTCATCAGTTGTAAGTATCTGGTTTCTTATGTTCCATGATCCTTGACAATGAAGGCCATAATTGCCGGTACAAGCAAAGATAGCTTTAGAGTCTCATCTCTCTGGTTCATTTGATTTTGTGTTTTATCGATCTTTCAATCAATGAATTATGCATTGGAAGAAAATTTCAACGAAAACATGATTAAAGAATATTTGTTGTTATTGATTTTGCTTAAGAAGTGGGTAGCTTGGTGCTTGCGACAAGTGAAGCCACTACTTTGACCTCTGCTCAGTGGTATTACAAGTTTTCAAAAGCCATGCCCAAGCTTGCCTCATTTAATACATTCAAAGATTTGTAATCTCTTGACAACAATTGAAATATGCATAAATTGATAGTGGCTGTATATGACTCTTAAAATTTCACCAGTGTTAAACTATTAGTCTAGGACCCATTTGTAATAGTATTGTTGGCTCCCTTTTGGTCCTATTGTAATATCTTTTCCCCTGTCCACAGCTATGCTTGTACTGTTGTGGTACTTCCATAGTTTGTTCCTGTGGTAATGAAGTTTTTGTTTACCAAAGAAAATTTGCTATAAAAAGAGGAAAATAGAGTGAAATTTTTCTTGAGGTATTATTTTCTAAAACTAAATTTATCTGTGCTTCAGGTTTTCTCACTTTGACATTTTGTTGTTTAAAGTAAAGCATTTTATGAGAGTGTTGATGCAAAACTGTTTGAATTTAAATTTAGTCATACAATATAAGCTTCTTGCAAAATTTATCCTCCTCTAATTGCTTTATGCAAAAGTTAAGGGCCTCATATTTTATTAGAAAACTACCGTGATGAATATCATTTCTTGCACAGGTAAAAAGAAGATGAGAATTTTGTTATGTTCTGGAGTTGTGTGAACATATCATAAGCCTCTCTAACAGTTTTGTTGTACTTTAAACAGCCAATGTCTAAAACTAGGATGCTGTTATTACCGTCAAGAAGACATTGATACCACAGGAAGCGACATTCACAATTCGCTTACTAGCATAGCTTATCCTACCACAGGCACCTCACTGACTCTAGACCTGTCTCATTGATGCACTCCATACCATGTTTGATTTCTGAATCTATGCGTGTTGCCTGGAGTTGTAGAAGTGACGCTGAGCTTGATTCTTGTTCTAAGTTATTCGATGTTGTTTTTAGCCAATCAACTGTTCAGCCGCCCAGGAGTGGAACATTGTAGTGATGTCAAAATGCTTCATCTTTTCTCCATTTTTGGATGTTTGATGTTGACAAATATAGATTTGCTATGCCTGCCTGACTGGCGATTTGGGTTGGTCTTTTTTATGGGTATTATTACGGTTCAAACTTCTTTCACAGGAACCTCGTCAAATTTGTTGGAATGCCATGCTGCCCATGACATCGACCCATGATGAAACTAAAGACAGACTAACTGCTCGCAGAGGAGGACTCGCTGTCCGATTACATTGGTGGATGGTATCATCTTGTTTTTTCTTGTACTGAATATTATATTATCAATCTAAAGGTTCCATAACGCCACGAATTGTCAATCCCCACAATGCATAATATTCTATTTCTTAAATTTTATCCGAATTTCATTCTCTTTTCAAATATAAAATTGATGAGATTCTCTCTGTATTTTTAACCTATAGTGACCTCAAGTTTCAAGTTATTGATTCATGCAATTTTAATAGTTACAATTTAAAGTTAATAACTATCATTTGTTATTGTGCATTCAGCATGCCTATCTACTCTTGAGTTACATGTATCAAATCCTCCAAAATTGATGTCTCAGCCTAAGTTTAAAGGAACCTTACCCATATAACATATTTAATGTATAAATAAATAACGTGTATTTTATTATCTAACCCTTTTCTATAATTGTTTCAAACTAATTTTTTTTTTCCGTAAAACAACTAAAATTTTTCAATTTTAAAAATAAAATTTGTAAATTTCAAATGAAATGCGAAAGTAGGGGCCATCAGGCCAAATGATATTAGTTTGTGCGTGTGTTGTCTCAGCTTGCGGCCATTCTGGTTTGGTTGAAGAGGGGCTTCGCTAATTTACTTTCACGAAGAAAGACAATGGCATGTAGCCTGCAATAGATCATTACGGTGCCATGGTCAACCTTCTTGGCCGAGCTGGCCGCATTAATGATGCTTGGAATTTCGTTCAAAAGATGCCCACTGAACCAGAGATCACTGTTTGGTGCCATGTTGGGTACTTGCGAGATTCATCAAAATGTTGAGTTGGGCAAGAAGGCAGCAGCCAGACTATTTGAAATAAACCCAGACAAAGGTGGCTATCATGAATTGTAACAAACATATAGGCCACAGCTTCAAATGTGGGACAAGTTAGCTGAAGGGAGACCTATTATGGAGAAGAAAGGACTTCAGAAACCTCCAGGCTGCAGTTTAGTGGAGTTGAGAAATGAGGTTCACCGTTTCTTTCCAGAACTCACGGGCCATCCCCATTCCAAAATGATCTATACTTCCCTTGAGAAACTGACAGATAAAATCAAAGCAGCCGGTTATGTGCCCGATTCCAATTCAAATTCATGATGCGGAGGACGATGATCAGTAGCAGTTGCACATTAGCCACAGTGAGAAGCTGGCTACCGCATTCCGACTTGTAAATTAGGAAAAATCTGCGAGTTTGTGGTCGCGTCGTAATGCAACAAATTAAGAATAAGGGTACTTTTGACCTTTCTCAATCTATTTGGCATATTTATGTGAAAAGTTTACATCGGGTATATTCATGTTAGCTTTTAAATTTTGGAGATAAATAATTAAAGACCTACCTTCTTTTTTTCAGTTCATTTTTCTTTTAAATAAATTAATAAATTATTTTACATATTTATTATATATTTTTTGAATATATTTTATTTTACAATTATTATATTCTTGCGAGCAAACCAAAACTTTTACCAAGCAATTGTAACACTCAGAGAAGGAAAGTGAATCTCCCTCGTGAGTATGATTACGTGGCAGTTTATGACTGGCCCGTCTTGCAATCTCTGAAGCGGGTGCGTATCGCTGGATTGAAACTTTTCTCCACACGCGTTTGGTTTTCGAGAAAGTGTCTTCCCCGCTGGGAAAATTTTTAACCTTTCATTTTTCTCGGGAAAAAAGAAAAGAAAAGGAAAAAAGCCCTAATCTCGTGGGAATGAAATGAAGAATGTGAGCTTCTCTCTTTGATCGTCTTGACGCCGTCCCCGCATCTCTTTCGGCGATCAGATATCAACTCGATCCACTCAGGTATCTGTCTTTATCACTGTGTATGTGAAGCGCAGCTGACAATTTTCCCATTGAATATCGGTTTTCGAATTTGGGGAGTGAGCTATTTAAGCTTATTGATACAAATATATTTTAGTATTCTTAAGATAGTCAACAATTTTGACCTTGTTTATGAAGCTTCATTATCTCATGCATGTGGAATTTATTGCACAGGATTTGATTGTTACCTCTTAGCCTTGTCACTTATAATGTTCAGGCATTACAAGGATCATTTTTGTGTCTTTAAATAATTGATAAATGGGTATTGAAATTTTTTTGAGTTTATTTTCTTCCATCTGGAGTGCATTTTTTACAGTCATGCTGTGAATTTTAAGAATTGACTTTCAAATTTAGTGTCTGCAAATTGTGCTTAGTGTGCTGCCTGAACTCTGAAAACAACTAGGATGAAATATTTTCAAATGACTCAAAATTAGAACAGATTCTATGTGGTTGACCAACTGTTGTTTAACTCAAATGAAGTCTCAGCATGTTTAAGATGTGATAGAATCTGACTTGTTCAACTTGGAGCAACCGTGAAGGAACAAAAAGCACTCAATTTACTGGGAAAAGCTTGTTGCCATGGAATTCCTTCGAATTTTGACTAATACTGCTACAATCATGTTCATAGTAAGGGAAAAAAAAAAGGGCACTTCTTAGGTCATGCATTGCAAAGTCAGATGCTATTTGGATTGGTCAATGCATCTGTTATGTATGGTCTTGTGATGCAGTGAGACTGAAAAGATGACATTGGCTGAAGCATTGTGGACATAAAGTATTTTTCAGAAAAATTTATGAACATGTCATATTCCTCAACCAAAAGGCTTTGTTGCTTTTGTAATGATGCATTACATGCAAACAAAATTCATATATGAAGAATATATCAGATATCTAGTTTCAGATAGTGTACGATTGTATAAACATTCTGTATCTTAATATTTGTCTGTCTCAAGCATACAAAACAATGATTTGTATAAATAACTAGTATTGACTGGTAGTGAGTACCATACATTGGCTATCAATGAGTATTAAAGGCCTGGTCAAGTTTCTGGACACATTTGGTATAAAAAAAAAATGTAGGAGATTAAACTTGTTGCCAGCAGCTAAAACCTTTAGTAATACCTGGTGAATTAATTTCGTTGCCAGGTATGATTGCTTAGGTTTTCCTTGTTCTTTCATTTTATTGTCTCCTTGATGACCAAGATGTGAAGCGACTCAATCGGACATGTGAAAAAGAGAACATTTTCTTAGAATCCTTTAAGATCTTGCGTCAGTTTTACCCTAAGCCATCAGGTGTCTCTCACCAGTATCTTTACTATCATACTAATGATAACTTTAGTTGTCACCCAACCTTTATTTTGCCTTTTTCTGGCAAATGGCATTTTTTTGTTTGCTTAGTTTTCTGTGTAACTGTAGTTTCTATCATTTATGTCAGTCTCATTGCCACGTTTGTAATACCTATGGATTGCATCTTTTCTTATATGTTTTTGCACAATAACATTATTGTAGCGGCCACAACGTTCTCTTTTATCTGAGATTTGCCCTAGTGTCACTTTTTTCAACATTTTGAGTTCAGCAATAGTCTTTAAGGTAAGGGAACGCATTGTTTGTCAAGGTTATACGGTTATGCTCTTTCTTCAAGGGGGCAATATTGTCCACATGCAACTGCATACCAGTAGATGTTATTACCAGGAAAGACTGGAATTTTGAAGTAAAAATGGAGCAAGAATGTTCTTAGGCTTCATGAACTGAATTAGGCTTGAAAAAGATAAATCCCGATTCCTGCTACATTGCGGGAAATATGAAAAGCATTTTTTAGTTGCTGGATGCTAGGGTCTCTTTGATTACAAGTGACTACTAGGTAAAATATAGACTTCAATCTCAGAAGCATGATTACTGTTTGCTTTCCTGAGTCTGATCATAATAAGAACAAGCATGAACTTAGATGCAATATTTGTTTAATGTTTTCCTTGGGTCTTTTCTTTTTATGAAAAAACCTTGGCACCACTATGGCCATACACTAGAGATGTCATGCCAGATGTTGCTGTAAAGTTTAATTGTGCTTTGTTTTCATCTCCTTCACTGCATTTATCATTGATGTAGATGATTGTGGACCAGATTATTACGACGTTTTAGTCACTGATTTGCTGGTATAATGCAGTTTGTTTAATATTGAACTCTGTACTGAATTGTATAGTATTATAGTGCACAAATTGGTAGTTATCTTTTTCTTATTGATTTAGAAATGGACCAATATGAGTATCAAGGACAGAGAAGGGAGATGAAGCATAAAGGAAGGAATGTTGTTTGGTCAATTGCAATGGACAAGTGTCTTATTGAAGCTCTTGCTGTTCAGGCTAGAACTGGCAATAAAATAGACAAGTGCTTTAATGAGAATGCATATACTGCTGCCTGCATCGCAGTCAACTCCCGTTTTAATTTAAACTTGAATAATCAAAAAGTTGTTAACCGTCTAAAGACAATTAAGAAAAGATACAAGGTAATGAGGGATTTGCTCAGTCAAGACGGATTCCATTGGAATCCCAATACAAGGATGATTGAATGTGACAATGATGATCTGTGGAAGAGATATATTGCGGTAATTTTTTCTTTTCTGAATACTAAACTTACCAAATTGTGCATTTTCTTCTTTAATGTTAGTGAGCTTTTATTATGGCATAGGTACACCCTGATGCAAGAGGATTTCGAGGTAAGCAGATTGAGATGTATGATGAATTAAAAATAGTCTGTGGCAATTATCAAGCACCTAGCCGTTGGACTAAGACAAAGGATGGAAGCCATCCGACCGAGGTAAAGAATTGCGAAGATGATTCTGCTTCATTCCTTTCACCAAGTTCAGAAGACCTGAGTGATACGGATGGAACAGAGTCGTATACTGGACCACCAGAGTATATGCCAGATGGTACTCAAGATCCTTCTCCAGTACCACCTTTGAGACAACTTCCTAAAAGGCCTCGTGGCTCAGATGCTCTTCAGTATGCCATGTTGGCAGTGGCATCCAGCATTCGGCGCTTGGCTGATGCAATGGAACGAAGTAAAACTGCAATCAATGCCTCAGAGCTATTAGAAGCTGTGATGGAGATTGATGGTCTGGAAGAGGCTAAACAAATGTATGCTTTTGAGTATTTGAACGCTGACCCTATTAAAGCCAGAGCATTCATGACGTATAATCCTAGAATGAGGAAGATGTATTTGTTCCGACAGTTTTGGTGGTGGAAATGACTAGGGGCCTAGCTTGTGCTATTTTCAGTATATAGATTACAGAATTGTGGGAATACGTCCGGACTGGTGAATGTTTACATGTTAAACCTTTTTTCATCCATTATTTGGAGGTGAATGTACAGATCTTTTAGATGTACTCAGGGTTAAAATTTATGGATAGAAGCCAGTAGTACCCAGAAACATTTCCAGCCTCTCTGCTGTCTACTCCGAAGGGGAAGCTAACTGTAGGACTAAAATCGTCACTTGTTTTGTCTTGTTTTTCCTGCTTGCAAGGCAACAGCACCGCTATGTTCTGTCACAAAAAGGGTACCGATGCTTGCGGATGCTAAATTTTTTGCCCCTACTTTCAAAATTTGTTGTGTTTACTGTCCGCTGCCAGCCCTGTTTCAAAGTCAGTTAGTTTTTTGGGCAATTTTTACGTGACTGCTGCTTTGATGTTTGAATCCATTTGTATTATCATGATTCATGATGAAAATTGAAATATGAAAACTTGTTATTTCTGGTCCACTGATTGTGAAATGTTAGATTCTAAAGTTTTAATAAATATTTGTTTGTATAAAGAGATAGAGCTACTTATTCCATCTCCTGTCTTTCTTTTCAACCGGTTTTTGAATCTTAAACCATTGAATCAAATTACCTTAATTAGCTGGGATTATATTAATTATGCTATAATCTGAATATAAAATGATTTGGTGGCCGGCCGGTTAAAGCTGGCAATGGAATCTGATGGCCAATAGCAGAGGCAAGCAACATCCAGCGCCCTCAATTGGGGCTCCCTGTCAAAGCATATGTTATTTCATTCGGATTCGTTTTATCATTGATAAACTAAATAAATAATATCTGCACAATTATTCAATATATTAGGAAATCAATAGCCTGCTTTTTAATATAAAAAGTCAGAGAAGAAGAAAAATCGATTCCATGCGGGTTGGGGTTGATCCCATTCCGAGACTTGGTAACCCTGACCCGATCCAATGAAAATTAGCAAATTTATCGAGAATTGACACTTGTGTCACAATTTGTTTGTCATCAACTTACAAAATTAATTTATTAAATAATATTATTTAATCACTTTTATAAATTCAAAATCAATTCATGTTACCTTATATTCATTGTTAGACATGCCATTTTGACTCTCTAATTTGTTCAATTAACTTTAACTATCTTGTCCGTCTAATTCGTTGCTCGCCTCTGCTCTTCATTCAGTAATCTTGCCCAAGTGAAGACATGTAGCGACGGCGTTTTTCTCTACGACGTACAAGTCATTCATCACCTTCTTCTTCTTCGGATGAGATACATATGAAGACTCATCCCAACTCTTTTCTATTTGGGAGAAATTGCTTTACAAAACTTTTCGGGCACCTTTCACGATTCCTTTTGTATGTTGCCTTACAACCCCATAGAAAGTAGTCTTCTGTACTCTTTTTTTTACCATCCTTGATAGATAGGTTCGATCACTTGCGTTATGCCGTATAAATAAAATAATAGTGGCTATAAACTACATCCATATCCAAACTTTTGATGATGGAAGTAAGGTATCCACAAGATGTAGTTTTACTGATTCCATTTTCGTGATAATAGGATTTGAATTTTGAGAGCTCCGCGTGGTTTGGGTTTTTCAGGAATGAGATATGGAATTGTTTTGCAATGCTTGCAGTCTTCAGACATGCACACATGAAGTAGGAACTATGTTGCTACCTACCAAGCAAACAACCTTCTGGGTGGGTTTCAAAATTACAGCTTTTTGTGATTGGAACAACTTCACTATTATCTTTTAACATGCATTCTGTTCTTCATTGGTTTTATCTTTTCATTGGCTTCCGGTGGTCACCCAGACATGGGGAAAAGATTAGACTCTCAGCACCATCCATACATAAAGTTTCTTAATGTTGTATAAGAAAGCTGTTTCTCATGATAGTATACAGATGTAGCTGATATATAACAGACAGATAAACATACATGTAAATCTTAGCGTGACATGTGTAAGCGTTTTACTACTCCAATCTGTACACTAATTAGAATGATGTGTGCACCATTTGTATGGAAGGATTAGTGAATTAATCTGTCTTACTGAATTTGAATTGTTTTTAGATGTTCTGTTATGGATCATTGCATGGGTAAGTTAATATGTTCAAACTGCAAAACGACTGACCTGATATGCTGTGGAAATATTTGCATGGGGAAAGCAATTGAAGGATGCATAAGCTGGTGCCTGTTTAGGCGATTTTGGAAAAATAAAAAAGAATCGTCAAAATATTGCCACTCTGAAATAAATCATTTGTCATTATAAATGAAAATAACAATTCTATCAAGTCACATTTGAAGTTCTCAAATTATTATCAATATTGAATAACAAAAAATTTTAACTTGATGCGAATAATTTAGGAAGGCATAGACTACACATGCAATAGGGTTAACGGAATGAAATACTAATTTTGAAGGAGGAAAGTCTCTCCATCCGGAAGCTTCATGCCCAAAGCAATGTCACAACAAAAAATAGTATAATAGCCAGTCCAAAGCAAAATCCGACAATCGCCATGACAGCCTGGAGACAACTTTTAAGTAAATATAAAGGCTCACAACTAGATATTATAAATGAAGCTAAGAATTTCGAGTCTCACTTGCCTTTCCCTGGGATTTGAATTTAAATTTGACTGTGAACCATGACAATCCTCTATCTACAAAAGGTGCAAGAGCTAGGGCCCTGCATAAACAGCAATATATAGAATTAACTGGTTCTTGAAAGTTTATGCATTAAATGTTTATATTAGATGTATAAAAAAACAGAATAAAGAAAATTTTATTTGATCAGAAACAGCAACCAGAGATCATAGATACAATCATTTGCATTGTGACAGTACTGAAAACCAGGAGAGAGAACAATTTAAATGAGAACAGCAAAAGCTATTCAATAATTTCTGACTCAAATTTTCGGACAAGAAATTCATTCCAAAGGAAAAAAAAAAAAAAGAAAAAAGAGGGAGATTAATATGCCACTGGCTTCAGACACGAAAAACTCCTCCAAATTCACACCCAGCAACTTGGCTGAAACTTTTCTTGATGCAAGACATCTTAGTTCTACACCATTTTGACTTTAAGATTAACAGTGACCATTAAACATCACACTCTCAGTTGTTACCATAATCCTTATGCTGCCCTCATATGTGACCTGCAACATACTCTCCATGTATATAAATTCTCTCATGCATATGTCCAAATACACAATCCGGACCAGTAAAAGACAACTATTGATTTCAATGCATCATTTTCATAGACCAATTCTGACCTAGAGATGGACAAGTTAATTTCTTAAAAAAAGTTTTGGTATTTTGGGTTGGAAATAAAATGAAAAGGATAATGGAAATCATGACTATAGTAAACTGCTAAAATATCAAAAGAAGTTCTGGGTTTCAGCAGCTCACCCTCCAGCCCTTAGAAGCTTAGTAACCTGGCTTCCAACCCACACCATGGCCATTACCTTTAGGAATCTGCAAAGCACTAAAATTTTCAAATAAATAATATAATCAGAAACATGTGAAAAAAAATGAGATCTACCTCTCAACAGCTGCAATATAACCCATTCTTCTAGGTGCTGGAGCCACATAAAACCTAGAAAGCAGTGCCTTGCTTCAATAAGAAATGAATACACAATACTATGCAGTTCTATATATTTCAAGCATTCAGTAATTTTGAGGGATTTATATTTTGGGTTGTCGTACAACATTTTAATGTACCAAATATTTTCCTATTTTTTGAGGTGAGTCCACGAATTTACATGATACAACGGAGTCGTGCTAAAATAATGTTTTGTAGCTGATTTCTATATATTTCGAACATTTAGTTGATTAAGGATTTCTATTTTTCAGGTTCTCACACTGCATTTGTTATACAAGAATTTTGCATAATTTTCAAAGATTTTCAAATAGTTAAGGGTTAAATCAACTATTAATTCATTGGGTTAAATTCAGGATTATAATGTTTTCTTTTAGAGCAGAGCTAAAGTTTCTAAATATTAGAGGTCTCTTGAGAAAAGTAAAGAAAGAACAATCTATTAAAAAGAATGATTGTTAACGTCTCTTTGAAGATATCTGATAAAATCAAAACGATACAAAGAAGGCTAGCATGGCACCTATGCAAAGATAACATGCACAGATCGAGAAAAGCATGAGAATTCACAATCTAAAAAATTTGATATTCAATAGTGAAACACATTAAAGAATGATCCCCATTACTATCCCAAATAAAAAAGACAAGATATAAAATTCCAAATGTCTCTGACGTTAACTTAATGATCAATTTTGTTGACAAGAAATATCACTAGCAAGCAATGGCAGGGGCTGTGGTCACACTATCAGTGGATCCATGATATACCATGGTGTCATAGCTCAATGTTACTGAAAGAAATCACCAAAACATCAATGAAATATTACATATATAACATTCCACTCACCACACCAAGAGAAATATTGTGAGATAGTAGGCAGTATTCAGGAGCCCATACGACAAAATTCCAGAAATTCCATATCTCCTCAATTTCTTCAACACCCTGACAAGTTGAAGAAGCAAAAGCAATCATAAATGAATATGCACAAAACAACCGTAGAATCCATTATAAAAAATAATCACCATTCCACCTTCACGTTCTTTGTTTATTAAATCATTCAGTTGCACAACAAATAAGAAACAATAAAAAAAAAAATAAAACAAGAAGATAACTCAACAAAACATATGTTTTAAACTCAATCAAACATTTTCTTCCACTGGCAAAACAAATTAAGGTCAAAGACCCAAAGGGCACAAGTTCAAAGTAAAATTTTCCTCTCGCATGTCTCTCATGGTGGCTAACTATGAGTTCATAACCAAATAACACTTGCATTTTGTAATTCAATATATCAATAAAACTCGCAAGAAGAAATTCCTATGTATGTAAATATCGTATGACACTCCAGTTTGAATGTAATTTATTATTTTTTCTTCTAGTTGGGTTAAATGTAATTCCAGGTTGAGAGTGAAAGATCCTGTGGCACCGCCAACGATGTCACAATATGTTGCCAAAGCCCAACAATATCCAGACGAAGCCTTAGCAAAGTTTTTATCATTTTAAAATGGAAAATGGTACAGACTGCAGTGAAGTCTAGTCAACAATACAAGGCACCGAAATTTAAAAACAAAAGGCCTAAAATTTTAAGTCCAACATGGTAGTAGAGATCAAAGGTCACTGGCGATTTCCACCATGCATTTATCCCGTCAGGTAATTGCTAGACCTCTCAAAGCAATTGCGTACAGCATAATTACCCTGGGAACGAGTTTGAGCTGTTGCATATATAAATTGAGAAATTAAACAAAATGTACCAAAGGTAATAGGCAATCCAGTAGCAATCATCATCATCATCAACAAAAATCAGTAGCCTTTAGAATTGACCAAAAATATTGCAAGGCAAGTAGTGAGTACTCGTTAGATGAGAAAGACCCTTTCCCACTACTCTCAGTCTGTTCCGTTGAACCTTCAAAAACATCAATTTAGGTAAATTCATGAGAAAGTGTGCAAACATAAAAAATAAAAATAAAAATAACCTGGTCCAAGGATATGACATACTTTCATTGTTAGGAGAGCATTCCTGATCATGAGACAAACCACCAGCCTAATCATAAATATTAGCAGATTTCAATAGAACAGCTGAACTGTTGTTGACATAATTTAAATGCATTTGGATGATAAAAATGTCCTACTAACATCGTCGACGGGGTTAATCGAACATAGTGACCGATAATTCCTGTGATTTACAAAGCAATGCGCTGATTTCCGCAAGCTACAGGTGGTGCAGGCCCTTGAAATTCTCGACATCGTCGGAAACTCATCGGAACCCTTAATCGAGAAGAACAACAACCAGAACCATTAACGATAAAACAAGAAATGATGCAATCGAAACATGAAACAAAAGAAATTCGTATAAATACTAACAAAGTGACAATGCGGCGAGAGTTGAGCGAAGCGAGCGCCAATTCCCACAGAGAGAGACATCACTGGTGATTCCGGGTTAATAGCGCGGGAGAAGGATTTGCCGTCAGCGTATTAGCTCTTCAACCATTATTCGCTCGAAACGGAGACGTTTGGTTGGGTCTAGCTAAAAGTATATACGAGAACCTTCTGTTATATATAATATCTTTTATACCGTACATTTTTTTACACGTAACAATTTTAGATGAATACTGTCAAAAATACAAACTAATACGAAATAATTAGTATTAATTAAAAAATACAAAATAAATATTATTAATAGAATAGTTTATTTTATTTCAAGATTCAAATACAAGAAATGCCAAGCATAAAGCAACAGGTAATTTCAAGAGCAGAATTGTTCCAACTCGAACAAGCAAAACTTGGGAATCTGTAAAGAAGCAACAAAACACTGCATGTATCTGTGTGTGCGTGCGCACGCGCATTCTTACCCAAACCCCGTATATTCTATTACTTTATGTGTGTAGAAAAATCCGGAAACATATCAAATTCATGCCCCACGCAAGTCCAGTTGAAAACGATCCTAAAAAAACGACAATCAAAGTCAAATTTACATGAATCTAATGCTGTACATCGATTTCCGGCCTTCTTTAATGCTATACAAACCAAAGACATGTCTAAACTCTACTTGATTATCATTATCACTTCATCAAACCAGCTTCATACAAGCTGTCAGATAATAAAATCAACATCAATCTTCACAAATAAGTCCAGTAAACGAATCACTTTCGTACGAGGACAGGCTTCTTAAACAGCTTGGCTTAGTTTTCATCACAGACTGCAATAAATAAGCATAGAAAACATCAATTTATAAAACAAATAATAGAAATTGAATTCATCTTCTCTTTTACTGTCTATAAATTTTCAACGCGATTCCTCGGAAATGGGGAAGTCGCGCTCCTGCTACCTCTACAGATTCTTGCTTGGCTTCACCACCACCCTGGCCCCGACTGTCTTGTTCATATCTCTGTCCCTTCCATTTCTGAAAATATTTTCTGGGTTCATGCGACATTTTCAGTTTCTGCTTTCATTTAGCATGCAGTTGTTACAATACCAACTAAAAACCCTGTGCATATAAACAATTTTCTTTGGTTTCAACAAAGCATTAGTTGACATTCGACAAGAAAATATTAATCATGTCAGGAGAATTAAGTCGAGAAAGAGTGGTGGTAATCCTGGATGCGTCGAGGGATGTTAGTCCGAGCGCAATGAGAGGAATTCTGCAGGGCTTATCACTTAAGCCTGGAGATGCACTCAAATTTCTCGGTGTTCTTCAGCAGGTTAATAATCCTAGCGCGTTATCTTTCATCGTTCCTGGAAAATACCGTAAGAATTCCTGCTTCATCTTTGTTCCCAATCTTACTCAAGGTTAAAACGATGATATATATAACTGTTATGTTATCGGAACTAAGTTTATATGGCCATCCCTTTTGTTTTGGTTGCGGGTTTATGCGTAAATTTTTCAGTGGGATATAAGATCAGATTGGATTCGAGTTCAATGTTCGGAGCAAATCAGAAAATCAGTGAAGAAGTAATTTCAAGAAAGGAGGAGGAGTACCAAAATAACGAAGAGATTGTGAAGTTTTCCAAGCAATGCGAATCAGAGAAGGTCTGCTGATTGAAAACTCACTTTACCGTGTATGCATGCGTACTTCAGTTTCTTACTATTTTATTAGATGGTTTGTTCATGGATCATATTTCTTGTGTGTTAATGGGTGAAATTGAACAGATCGAGTTTCATGTAGAGGTACGAGCAGGATCTTCAGTGAAGACTGTTGCAGTTAGATCTGCCAAAAAATTTAAAGCTACTTGGGTTATACTTGATAGGTCTGTCAAAGCTTTCATTAAATAATCTTATCGTTTGCCCTAAAAATGAAAAAAGCTCGATTGTATATATGTTGTTACAGGCACATAAAGAAACAGAGGAAATACTTCTTGGAGAATCTGTCATGTAGAATATCAAGAATGAAAAGAGACAACTCTATCGAACAACTGAGAGGACACAGAGCAAAATCTGGAAGTGGAAGCACCAACAAATTGGTGGTTGAAAAATCACCTCATAATTATGACCAATTCTCAGTTTCATACGATGAAATGATTCCAGGAAGTCCAGAGAGGATGAGTACATACCTGTCTCCTAAATATAACTACTTATATATCATCACTGATAGAAAGTCAGTTTTTTTTAAATTATTATTCATAAAAAAAAATAGATAGTCTCTTTATAGGAAGCACTTTCACCCAAGACACTTTCTACCAAGCAGCTTCCAAACCAAACACACTAATGAAACAAAAACATTGTCCATGATTTTTTCAGAGTCTCCAATTCCTCAGAGAGCCAACTCAACCGAAGAACAAGGAGGAGAATTTGGTGGAGAACCTCAATGGCAAAACAGCAGGAAATCTGTTTCATTTTACAAATATTCATCAACCGAGCAACAGATTATCTCAACAACAGCTACAGTATTAAGTACGGAAGCTTCAGGGTCTAGCCACACTGAGACAAAAAATTCTCCCTTCTTACAATTCCAAGAGGCAGATGAAGTCTCCATTGACTGGGGTGAAGCAAATACAAGAAGCCCGGAAAATGAGAACCAAAACCTGAAAAACGACGCTGAAAATAGCTGGAATTTAGCTGAAACGCCGACAACGAATGAAGTCTTTGAGAACTCTATTTGTTCAGTATGCGGAAACAAACGACCGAAGATTGGATGGAAAAGAGATTTCAGCTACGGCGAGCTGCAGGCTGCTACAGAGGGATTTTCTGAGATGAATTATCTGTCAGAAGGTGGGTTTGGTTCAGTTTACAGAGGAGAGATAAACCGGATAAAGATTGCTGTGAAGCAACATAAAAATGCAAGTTTCCAGGGAGAAAAAGAATTCAAGTCTGAAGTTCGGGTTCTCAGCAAAGCTAGACATGAGAATTTGGTAATGCTTTTGGGGTCTTGTTCGGAAGGAAGTCACAGGCTGCTGGTTTATGAATATGTCTGTAATGGCTCCCTGGATCAACACCTATCAAGTAAGAAAATATGCTCAAACTTTTGGACCTGTGTCTTTTTTCTTTTTTTCCTATTTCCTTTCACAATGGACAACAAAAAAATAGGAAAATCTAATTCAAAGGGAATCTCTGTCAAATGGCACAGTACAAGCCAGTAGACCTCTCAGCTGGGAAAAGAGGATGAAGATAGCACTGGGAGCAGCCAAAGGTTTACAATACTTGCATGAAAACAACATCATCCACAGAGATATGAGGCCAAACAACATCCTTGTAACCCATGATTTTGAACCACTGGTAAAAATGACATTGTAGTCTACTTGTATTTGCTCCATTCCAGAGGATTATCTAACATTTTTGCTGCATCAGTTGGGAGATTTCGGCCTTGCAAGAACTCAACGCGAAGATTCTGATCATTCTTCAGAAACAGGAGTTGTTGGAACACTAGGATACGTGGCTCCAGAATATGCGGAATGTGGCAAAGTTTCAACCAAAACAGATGTGTATTCATTTGGAGTGGTACTGTTGCAGCTGATAACTGGGCTGAAAACTACGGACAAAAAACTTGGAGGGAGAAGTCTTGTGGGATGGGTAAGAGCCTCAAACTACACCTTATTACTTCAATATTATTACTCGAATAAAATAAAAAGATTATGCTGTTTAATTTTCCCGATAGGCAAGACCACTGTTGAAGGAAAGAAACTACCCAGATTTAATCGACTCCAGAATTTTAGATTGCCATGATGTTCATCAACTATTTTGGATGGTTCGAGTTGCAGAGAAATGTTTGAGCAAAGATCCTCAAAAGAGATTACCTATGGATAGTGTAAGTCTTGCATATTATGAAACATTATTCTAAACTTCCACCGAGATTCATATCATCTAGCACAAACCTTTCACTTGAATGGTTACGATCACCATTTGTAGGTGGTGGATGCTTTAAAATACATAATGGAAGGCAACGCAATTTGCAATATAAGAGGTTTCTCACCAGCACCTTCGGATTCAGTAAGCAGCAGCTTCAGATCAGACTCTTCTGAAGCATCGCCAATTTCACAATCTGAAGGCGGAACAAGCTTTAGTATAGATACTACATCAACAAGTAGCATCAGTCACTCGAGTGTAAGATTACTTCGGACGCCACCCATACAAAAATGTCAGAGACTTCCGCCCTCGCCACCATTGCTAACCGCCATCATGAATAATAAGAAGCCAGAAAATTCCCTTGAGAAGGGGACGGTCAATTAGGTGTAATATTGACTCTCCGACCCTTGAGATCAGTCACACCACATCAATTTACGTTCCAACTTTACAAGTATAATTATTGGTGGCTTCAAATTGATCCGAGAAACTTGAAATCCCTTAGAAGATGCACGGCTAACAAACATTTACTTTTACAAGAATCCAGTGCATTTGTCCAATTAAAACAAGTTTATGAACATGTGATAATCTAAATTTGATCATATACTTCATTTTTCAGTTTAAGTCATGCAAACCCTTCGATATGCACATTACAGAAAATCTGGAGTCCTAGTCAATATTAGTAACCTGATACCAGCAAAAACCAAAAACAAATCCACAAATAAGTCAATCCTGAAGCCGTCAATTTTGAGGTCTTCCAACATAATCTGACAACAAATTGCAACAAGCACAACTGCAGACAAAAATCAAAGAAATCTACAGAAACAAGTTTAAATCCTTCACTGAATAAAAAACCACGTATCATCTTGGAAGTGCATAATTATTTAATGATTGTAACAAAAGCCTGAATGCATTTATACAAGAAGTCAGTTCCATATTGGCATACAGGCACCACATTGGTTCGGGAAACAAGTAATCAAAATCCACAAACAAAATGACCATGACTCAGTACAAATCATACCACAAGTCTAAATCCCAAATGAACTTTTTGAAGTCGAGCAGGCACCAGAGCCTGACTACCAATATTAAACTAATCATCAACATTAATGACGCGCCAAAAGTTTCAACAAAAGTTCATACATTTGGCAAACAGCAGACTTCATGGGAGATCAGACATTTGACAGACAGCGGGCATGTTATTCCATGCACAGGAACCAAACCCCCATCCATGACTTGACATAGAAGTTCCTGGCGTCATCTGCTTATATTCACTGCCCAAATCGTCTCCAAGAAGGGTTGCAATGGCATCAGTCATAACGGTTGGGTCCTTAACATAAGCAGAACCTTGTTCAAGCCAATCAGAAGCTAGTAAAGCATCAGGCTGACTAAAACACAGATTGGTGGCTTCCTTTCCTCTATCAGGAGTCCACGCCTGGTCAACTGGTTCTGATTTCACTTTGCATCCTACATAACAATCAAATGCAAGTTGAGAACCTATAGCCCAAACCAGTTCTTCGAGCTGCAAGGCTTTATCCGGTTTGACCTATGGGGTTTGGAAAAAACAAAATCCGAACACATGGTTTGAAAAATAAGAAAAGAAACAAAAGAATGCACAAACAGGTAACAGTGTTTTGTCAACATAAGTTGGAATGAATAAAAGAATTTTCATGCAATGGGAATAACTCATACAACCAAGTTTCTAACAAGTAATTCAGACATTATTCAATTCGCTGGCTATAATTGGGTTTGACCATTTCAAGAAAAGGATAGCTCAAAGTTCTCGGACAATGTTTCAAAGTTTAACCAAGATTACTTACATTCATAAACCAAAATGTATGATACTTACCAACAAATGTGTCAACAGGTGCTTGCTCATCCAAGCAACTTCCAGTGGCACTAAGGGGAGTGCACTCGCTGAAGAGGGAGGTTGCAGAATGACCCAATGGAGAAAGGGGATCACCATAGTCTTCCCATTCTGCTTCACAAATATTCAGGGTGCAACTACCAGCTATATCAGCAGGAGTAACAGAAGACGAATTTGAACTCTTGTCAGAGGAATGATTCTTTGAACAGCCCAGAGTTTTAGCCTCGTGGATTAAAGCATCTAGTAGGCCACTGTTACGTGGTGAAGGACAATCTGAATCATCAACTGTCCCATTTGGTGGAGGAGACTGGATAAATGCATCGACTGCCTCAAGTAGAGGTTGTGGGGAAGACATTCCCCAGCTACCTAAATCAGTTTCTGTATATTGGAGTGAAGGGAGCTCCAACTTCACAGCCCCCAATGTGGGCTTAGAAGCAGAGAAATTGCCATTTGAAAGGGTGTGGCTACCCTGTAATACCCCAAAAGACTCGGGGGTCTTGGGAGTAGGATCAGGATCGAGTGGAAAGGACAGCCCAAAAGGTCGGTCAATCTTATCAGGTGTGTCGTTGTGGAACTGGTCAAATGAGAACTCATTTTTAACTCTTGCATTGTAATCAGCAAATATTGGCATTGATTCTCGCAGGCGCTTCTGGCAATGCATCGTTGGTGGCATAAAGCTACAGTATTGAGAACCAAGACCTTTCATCAGCATGCCACCTGCATTAATATCAGGAAGTTCAGGGACATAGGGTAAGACACTCTGGTTGGCTTTTAAACCGTCAAATACAACATCAGGTATCTCATAACTGTTCGCCTGCAAGAGATTGTGATGGCCTTTATCCCCACTATTAATTCCATTAATGTTCTCGCTTTGACTCTCCTGCAATGCTTGGAAAGACACTTCTGGAGGATAAAGAGGTAAACCAGCACGTTGGCGTCTCTTAATTCGAGTATTCCAGTAATTTTTTATCTCATTATCTGTACGTCCAGGTAACTGGCAAAGAGACAACAAATTATCTTTAGATAAAGATAGGAAGGACACTTATAATCAAATTATCAGGGGAATCTAGATATTTATTATGGTGACCAAGACATTAAAATAGATAAATATAGAAAAGCAAGATAATGATTTACATCAGAAGAAATGCAAAATCCCAATTAGAAAATATACAAGCCAAGCTGGATACAATAAATCCCAATTTGAATTCAGATTTGATTTGTTTCAGGAGCTACAAGATTGAAATTATTACATACAGTGTAGCAGACATCAAATTGCATGAACCATTCGCCGTGCAGATTTGCTCTGTTGCAGGAAGTGCACGATCCATATTATGACAGATCAACTCCCATACAGTATATGGATGAAAACTTATCTCCCCAGAGATAGAAAGGTCCTAGCATTACCAATCTACCAACGTATCCATACCTCCTTATTATGTTTATATCTACATTTTTATCTTCTAATGATTAAAAACCAAAATAATAAATCAACTTCTGAAGTCAAATTTACAGCATCAATTAGCAAGCAATGCTGAGCATTGACAATTTCCAAATAGGAGCTGTCATTTAATCTGAGCGCATGCTAACAAACAGCCTTCTTTTGTAGCATTTTATATGTTAAACATTTACTAAAGCAAATATACACAAGTACCATTTTTTATCCTGAATCCCAAATAAACACTACAAATTAAACAGTGCAGACAATTAATAATGTATGATTTTCTCAAAGTTCTTAAGCTCCTTATTTGCACAGTAGACTGCAGCAGCCTCAATTTCATGCAAGTAACATTTATTCATGTACCAATCAGTACTTAATATAACCATTATTAAACAAAATCTTTCTGTCAAAAGCACCATCAACCAGTTCAGCATAACACAGGTCGTGTGCTGACTTTTGAGTCTTTCGGAAGCAGATGGCAAATAAGTTTTTAAATCTTGGCAGCATGTAACCATATTATAATGAGAGACCAAAAAATTACTTTCCACGTGAATGTGTTTACTTCATTTTGTTAATCTTGCACAAATGTGTGTGGGAAGGGTGGGGAGCCACTTTAGAACCTGGGGTCCCCCATAGCCCCAAACCCCAACATGACTTCAGCAGTTTCTTTAAGCCAACTCAATAATAGCTTATAAAAACGGCGTTACTTGAGCTATCCTCTTTTACTAATCAAAATAAGTTTATTTTCAGATCCTGCAGTACTGAGACTGGACTCCAATGCACACCTACATGCCTTTGAAATTACTTTGATCACAAAATTAACAATTCCAGTTTGACAAGACTATGCAAATGTACTTAAAAATACCAACTGAAAGAAAAGAACAAAAGAATCAAAATGCAGAAATTGTTTAATTCATTACATTCTATATTCACTTTCAATAAAGAAAATGTGAAGGGCAAAGGAATATTTTTCTTGTCATTTGTCATTAGAGAATCTGAAATGACTTTAACATAAGCATTTTTGGTTTAAAAACTTTCATTATTTCACCACAACCAAAATAATAACTAAAAACTTACATGTGCAGCCATTCGCGCCCATTTGTTTCCCATTTTAGCATGGAGCTCAACAATCAGTTGTTCTTCTTCTTGAGTAAATGCCCCCTTCCTTAAGTTTGGCCTCAGGTGATTTGCCCATCTCAATCGACAGCTTTTGCCACAACGGAACAGCCCTGAGTTCTTCTGAACAGCATTCCAGTTTCCCTCCCCATGCTTCTTAACATATTCAATCAAGATCGCATCTTCAGCGGATGTCCATGGTCCTTTCTTCAGTACAATTCCCGTACCACCACCTCCATCATTTAATGCTGACTCAGTCTGATCCTTGGAGAGCACCCCATCATTGCTTTCAATTGTTGTGCGACTCATTTATTCCCAGAATCACACTAATCCCTAGCCAAAGCCAAGAACCATTCAAACAGAAGGATGAAATCCTGAAGTCAAAAAAATAAAAGTTAAAACACAAACAAAGCACAGAGAAGAGGAAGAGCTTTTTCCCATCTATTTTCCCTGTATGCATCACATATTAAATGTAAATGCCCCAAAGCATGATATGATACATGAAAGCAATAAATGGAAATGAAAGTATGCGGGCAAATAACCAGAGCAAAAATGGAATCGAGCTCAATCAGAAATTGGTATTAAATATCAAGTAGAGAAGACAGTAAATAAAACAATAACTTATAACAACACGAGTAGCTGCAGGAGGGCAATTGGAGAAACAGTGAAAAAAACTCCCAAGTTATATTAAATTGTTTTGCCTAAAATGGAAGCAAATAAACCACCAAAAAGGCGCTCATAATTTGAAGCTAAAGCAGACTCATCAGGCAGAATTCACTTTGTCAACGATTAATTATTATGCACATAATAAATTCAACATTCAGGAATAATAAATCGAAGAAAGCTAGTCAACTAAAGAGTACAACAGAACGTAAAAAACCTTACAAAAATTACAAGGAAAAAAATAAAAAGAAACTCTGGAAAAGGAAACTTTTTAGCTTAATTAATACAAATCCATACAAAATCCAGTTGAACCTAAAGACAAACAACAGGAAAATATACCTGAATCAGACTGAATTAATAGAGTCCAAAAAAACAGAGTCCCTTAACTCAGTTATGGCGCCTGAACGAGCCAATAGCTGAGATGATGGTCAAAATGGAACAACTGAGAAACAAAAACGAAACCACTCATCAATAGCAGAAAAATCTTAGCCAGAAATCAATCCAGAAAAAGGAATTAACCTTGGAAACACAAACCCCAAATTTATTTTCCAAATGGAGAGAATAACCAAAGCTCCAAAATGTTGAGCGTCCTCTTTTAACAAATATTGACCCAGAACGGGAAAAGGGCTTCTGTAGATCCAGACGAATAGAAACCCTAGCCCAACAAGAACAAAAAAAGAGAAAAAGACCCCGTAGAAAAATCTAGCTGAAATCAGTGAGAAATGAAAAGAAAATAAAACCCTAACCGGAAATTGTGAATGAGTAGCAACAGGATCCGAGCATAGAAAGAGTAAAACATTGAGATCTGGAGAACAATAAAAGAGAGAGTGTTGCTAAGAATGGAAATGAAGAGTGAGAGATAGGATAGAGAACGAGAAAGTGAGAGATTGATTGCTTTTAATTTAGAGAAATGGCAAACGGAGAGAAAAATCAGGGGAGACAAAGGAGGAGCGAATACCAGCCTTTTTTCAGCTCTATTTGCTTTATCCTTCTCTATTATTATTATTATTATTATTATATATTAAAATTTGAGGTAATAACATCCGGACTCTAAACTTTTATATATTTACAGAAAAAGATATAGTTTATCGATTAATATCAAATAGGTTCCTTACTCATTTGCCAAAGAAATAATCTCTACTGCTGAATTACGTACGCCGACGTTAATGGATTTTGACGGTTAAAAACTTTGCACGCGTGAATATTTATATTTTTATTAAAAAAATAACTTAATTTTCCCATTATTTAAGGTAATAATATTTAAATTCTCAAATTTTTAATAAAATTTTAAATAAAAATATAATTTAAAATTATTTTTCAAAATTATCGATATGTCATTTTAAGGAAGCACTAAGAATTAAGAAAAATTTATCATTTAAATTTTGAATCAAAAATTAACAAGTGTTTGAGTTTTTAATTTTTTTAAGTAAATTTTGAGTTCGATATTTTTTTTGTAAATTTTATAATTATTTTAGATAATTATTATTGATGTAGATTATATTTAAAATTTGAACCTCTCGTATAACGATATTGATAAAAAGTTTAATTTATATTTATGTAATAATATATAAAAAAAAAAAAAAAAAAAAAACTCACTATTTAAATGCTTGTAATTCCCTTAATACACGTTAAAATAGCACAACGGTAGAGATCTATATAGAAATGATAAATTATGTTTTTTATTGTAATTTAATTAAATTTAAGGACTCGGGTGTTAATACGGCGTTATAATTGTGCGTGTGGGCCCGTGAGTTAGGAGACCTGTACTTTGTTTCTTTGGTTACGGTACGTGCATTCCACGCTCCACGAGTTGCCTCGAATGCCGATAATGCCATGCATGCAATGCAGGGACGTTTGCCACTCTCCTCGTCTCAGAAATAAAACACGAGTGAAGATTTATTTATTTAAGTCCAGGGTTTAAATTTTATAGATTGGTGGAGACTGAGTTAATGTAGAAAGAGGAGATAATGGGAAAGGAGTTTTGGCATTTTGCAAGGCAAATTTTGAGAATGTGTTAAGGTATTAGTGTTTAAATAGCATTTTTAAAAATAAAAATAAAATACCACAATAATATTTATGATATGAATACTTAAAAATAATAAAAATATATATATTCAATAAAATTATTTTAAAAATTATTACTGTGTAACTAAATACTCTAAAAGTTTGCTTTTATTTAATTAAATTTTATATTTTATATTTTATTAAATAATAAATAAAAAAAATTGCTCAAAGAAGATTGGACAATTCCATTCCCCTGATCCGCTCTGCCAAGTTGGGGATAAGCCTGGGTCATTGAGGCACAAAAGAAAGTAGCTTTTCGAAAGAAATTAAAGCTCAATACATTCAGCTTGTTAATTCTTTTCATCCCTTATCTATAAGAATTTTAAGTGTATGAGAACAAGAACAATAATATCCAACAAAAATAAGAACAAGATGATGCATGCTTTGATATTATATTTAGTTTTTTTTGGACATCTTCTAATCGTGAATAATTTCTCATTGTTTTTGAAATATAAGATAATATATATTTTGTAACCTTCTTCATGCAAGTCCCCATCGATGTGTTCTCTCGATGGGTGATTTACAACACCAGGGGTTAGAAACTTGTGCAAAGAAAATGGCAAACTCGAGGACTTGAATGAAAGAATATTATAAATTATACCTTTTTGTAATTTTACCAAACTTTGTGGGATCAAATGTTAATATAAATGAATAATTCAGAAGAAGAGGAAGCACACAAGGCGAGCTCCTGGTGACAAATGCCCATACGTTTCATTTTCTTAGTTATTCCCATCATTTGCATTTTATAAAATTTGTCTGCATCTTACTCAACTTTTTGCCAAATGATGGAGGAAATGTCATAAATGCAAGCATGTATCCGAGGTATTAAGCGGGATTGTCTCGAGGGCAAACTTGGTCGTAGCTAAGCCGGCATTATTTTGTCATCTCCATTCATTGTTTGGAAGGAATATATTTCACTTTATGACGCATGCATGGACGTATTTGTCTAATATATAATCTCTATTCCTTTTCCCTTTGCGTTTCATTGTAATTATTTTTATGTAACAACAAACAAGTAACGAGAGCCTCTTAATAACGTATAAGAAAAATAATGGAGGGAAGAAATCAAAGTGGAGGTTCCTATCATAGAGGTCCACCATAAGTTATGCTCTTTTTGGCATTTTTATTTAAAAGTAAAAAAGTGTTATTACAATAAAAATTGAAAATAGAGGTACCATAAGCTAAACAACAAATTTAAATAGCATCCATCATTTTGTAATTTAATTTATTAATACTATGAGTTGAACTCAATAATATATGAGTTATACATTATTTTAGATTTTAATTTTTTTAATAAAATTAATTAATATTTTTTAATTAATTTAATATTATAATTTATAAAAATACATAAAAATATAAAGATTTGAATCAACTAACATTATAATTAGAAAATGGTTTGATTTATGTTTATTTAATATTAAAAATAAAATTATATATTATTTTTATATAATATTTAATTATTTCTTTTATTGGATGTTTTACACATTCAAACCGAATTGAATTCATGGTGTTAAAAAGTTAAAGTTAAAAACTACTAGGAGGAGTGCGATTGACAATTGATTTAAAAAAAGGGTTTGATTGTCAATAAGACTGAATACGAGGAGTCTCGATGTTATTTCACCGTTAATTTCTATTATTTCATACGATACAAACAGCCTAGTAATAAAAAATTCTTAAGCAAGAATATTTTGGTGGGTTCAATTCATGCGACCCAGTTGCACTTTCCTACACGAGTCTAAATTAAGCCGTTTCTTGCGTGAACGTCCACCCTACGATCTCCTCACATTTGTAATCGCATCCGACGGTAATTAGACAAGGGAAGCATACTAGGGAGTCGCGGCTCTAAATTCGGCACTTGGAGAAGAAACACTAAGAGCGAGAGCACACGTTGCTCGCCATTGTAGACTCCCCTCGTAATATAATAAAAGCAAAACGAAAACGATATTCTCTATTGAAATCACTCTCGAAATCTAAAGTAAAAGAGAGAATCAAGCTTACTCTTATCGATTAAGCACCTCTGGTCAGATCTCAGATCCACCGGTATTCTCTTCTTTTCTTATCAGTTGATTATATCCATGTTCTTCTGTTGTGTCTGATTGATTATGTTTTTTTTCTTTCTCCTGTTTCTCTGATTTGATTGATGAAGCAAATGATTTCAAGTTGATTACAGTATCATCAAAGGCCATGAATTTACTTTCCTATTCATTTTCGGCATGAATTTGCTGTTTTCGACTTTGTTGCTCGAAACTGAAGCAAGAAATCTACATTGCTTTGAATTTATCATCTGTTCATTTGGAAGTAATTTCGGAACTATTTCATATTTATATTCGTTTTTTTCTGAAACTTTTGATATGCTATTTATTTGATTTTCCTCGGAGTTTTAGTTTATGATGAATATCCTTTGATGTTTTTTTGTTTGGCGTAGTATCTGGTTTTCTTTTAATAGTCGATGTTCAACTGTTCGACGATACGAGTAGTTCAAAACTTTGCAATCTTCTAATAAGAAAACATTTGTTTCTGTTTAATAGTTGAGTTCAATTGTTCGATGATATGAGTAGTTTCAAAACGATGCAATCTTCCAATAAGAAAACATTTGTTTCTGTTGTTTCAGATTCAGTTTTAGTTTTAGTTTCATGGAGAGCTTGGCACAGCTAGAGGCATTGTGCGAGAGGCTATACAATTCGCAAGATTCTGCTGAACGAGCTCACGCTGAGAACACTCTCAAGTGTTTCTCCGTGAACACGGATTACATTTCACAATGCCAATACATTCTTGACAATGCATTGACTCCCTATGCTTTGATGCTCGCTAGTTCCAGTTTGTTGAAGCAAGTCACCGAGCATAGCCTTGCTTTACAGCTCCGTCTTGATATTCGTAATTAATTTTCCTTTTCTACTTCTATACTCACTATCTATGCTTTTCATTTTTGTTGTGTGATAGAAGATTCAGATATTTTGTCTTATTTTCTTGATGTTTGATGGTGTAGGGAATTACCTAATAAACTATCTGGCGAAGAGGGGGCCTGAACTGCAGCCATTTGTGACCGCATCTTTGATTCAACTCTTGTGTCGACTTACAAAGTTTGGTTGGTTTGATGATGATAGATTTCGTGACTTGGTCAAAGAGTCCACGAATTTCTTGAGCCAGGTGATATGACACATCTGCAATAAGTCATCTGTCAGTGTTTGACATATTTGTATTGGATACTGTTGTGGAATTAAAGATGTCTTTAATAATACTCTTTAGTTGGTGCTTGTACTTGTTATCATAATGCCTTTGCATATACAGTGCTATGTTATCTGAAAATTGATTATTTAAATGTTTTCTGCATTTTTGATTTGTAATCTACTGATATTTTTATTTAAAAATGCCTTGCATTTTTATCATTTTTATTGTTCATTTTTTTTTTTTTTATACAGCATACTGATTCTTACAATGGGTTAGTGAATTATTCTCTTTTTGACTTGGCTACTAATATTCTTTCTTTGTAGTATCATATGTTTGTAGAAAATGGTGTTAAAAGATATTTTGTCCTTTCCAGGCGACATCGGATCATTATGCCATTGGTTTGAAGATACTGAATCAAGTTGTTTCTGAGATGAATCAGGTTATTTTCTACTTGCATGTGTGTGTGCGTACGCACGAGCATTTAACTTCCTTGTTTCCCTTGTTTGTGTGTTTAAGTAAGAGGGAAATGGAAGGAAATTTAGAGGTGAAACTTCCCTATGCCCCAACTTTGCTTCTCTTCCTTTCTTTATTCTTTTCTTAAGTTCCTTTCTTCTAACAAAAATTGTAAGATGAGTTGTCAGGTCTTGTATCTAGTTTTTTTCATAGATTATTTCTGTGTTTCATTCTTGTTTCCTTGTAATATGTTAAAACCCAGCCATTACCATTGGTGATAGCCCCATTTCTAGTCTTTATTGTTTAAGCTTCATGATTAATCTATAATCATATAAAACCCTTTTTTAAATCTTCTTAACTAAGAATAGCAATTCTTTTTGCCTTCTCTTCGTTGTCATCCTCTTTTATTGTTTGATGCTGTTGTTACAGTTATTTCTATTGTTGTTTTTGTTTTCTGCTGTCATCATCATCATTTTCTTCATATGTTTGCTAACATCAGTTTGTTATTTTCTTGTTGCCTATATATCAGCCTAATACAGGGTTGCCTTCAACAAATCATCGGCGGGTTGCCTGCTCTTTTAGGGATCAGTCACTTTTTCAGATATTTCAAATATCTTTAACATCATTGCGTCAACTGAAAAATGATGGTATTGTTCTTGTGTGTCACTATGACTCTCTTACTCTCCCCCCTCCTTACTATCAGTCTGTCATTCTTATCTATATTTAAGTATATTTTGTTGCTTCTTCATTACTAATTGTTTTTGTGATTGATTTGATTCTTCATGTAATTCACAGTTGCTAGTCGGTTGCAAGAGTTGGCACTTTCTCTCTGTCTTCAATGTTTATCTTTTGATTTTGTGGGAACATCTATTGATGAAAGCTCAGAAGAGTTTGGAACTGTTCAGGTATTAATTGATAATTTTTTTCTTTTGATTTCAATCGTTAATTGTTTAAAGGTGGTACTCTTTGAGCCTTCTGGGATGAATTCTTATATATTAAGTGATATGGCGATTATCCTACAGATCCCATCTGCTTGGAGACCAGTTTTAGAGGATCCTTCAACGCTGCAAATATTTTTTGATTACTATGCCATCACAGAGGCCCCTCTTTCCAAGGAGGTTCGTACATGATATGTTTCTTATGTTTTAGTGCTCAGGAGAAATCAAGAAGTCTCGTAACTAACCATACTGCCAATGAATACTGAACCATTCTGCTTGGTACTTTTCTAATTTTCATTGATCTAGGTGTTTTCTGCACTATTTATTCTTAATCCTTGGTTTACAAAATAGGATTTCAGACAAGTGAATTTGGATACTGTTTTCTACATGCCTTGCTTGCAAGCATTTGCTTTACAAATGTAAGGGCTTATCAGGCTGGTGAGAATGGAGGATTTTTTTTTTCTTTTGGATAAGAAACAAGGAAATTTTATTCAAAATAAAGAGAATTACGAGAGGCTGGACCAGAAATCCACAGAAAGAAAATCAATAGAGATGCCAAAGAGAAGCACAAAGATGAGCCTTGCTCCATTAAAAGAATCATGCCAATTTATTTATTCATATTTTTTCCCATTTTATCTACATGGATCAATTTGAGTTCTTAAAATTCATATACTTTTTGGAAAATGTTTCTGGAAAAGAAAAGGGGAAGTGGTGCTACTGTTTTCTTTTTAATCTTTAATTTTGTATAAGAAGGTTTTTTTTTTTTTTAATTACTTTTTCTGTAAATGACTTTATATCTAAGAAGGGAGATGTAAAATTCTATAGAACAAACCTTAAACATTGAATCATATATTCTAAATGTCACCGTGACTTGAAATGCCTACACACATTTTTTATTTCAGTATTTCCAGTTTCCTATTGGAATTGCGGGCAATGCCATGACATCCTTTCTTTGATACTATTCCTTTAAGAGAAATATCAGTGGTTGTCAATAAATTTTGCAAGCATTTCAGTTTTTGTAAAAGCCTGTTGACTCTTGGCCTTTTTTCCAGATTTGAAATCTCTAGAGACTAGTTGCTACTAGGAGTAGGGTAATTTATTCTCCAATCACATACTTCCCAAGTCCTTAAACCATGGATTTGGTACATATTGATAAATTATATGATGTAGACAAATCGTTCCAACAGGACTGGAATGAAGCTGTTTCCTGTGAGCACTATTTCATTTATATGTTATGTGTTATGTGTTTATCTGAAAGGATATAAAAATTTGCATCAAAATATTGATAAAAAGGTATGGAATGAGAACTATTTATTTGGACATTGACCTTTGTTGAAATGATAAAAGGGGTGTTGTTGGAATGGGATAGGTGTTAGGTTTGACTTAATTCAGAAAAAAAAGAAAGGAAAAAAAGAAAAGAACTGTTTGTTGTGAATATCCAGATACTTTTATTTATCACTTTCTGGAGTTCTCGGCTATGACCTTTGTATGGGCATATATTTCATTCTTGTTAGTTTAAACCTATTATAATGAATTAATGTATAGTTTGGGGTAAAATGGTGTATTGTCATGACATCAGTAATTTTTTTTTTCTGAAATTGAGAGAGATCCCTTACATGTAAATTATTTGAAATGTGGATATGTTTGCAACAATTCATGAATTTATTACTCGGGGTTTTTTATTAGGGTATTATTTAAATTTCTTTCTAGGCACTGGAGTGCTTGGTTCGACTGGCTTCTGTAAGACGTTCTTTATATACAAATGATGCTGCTCGTTCTAAGTTTTTAGCCCATTTGATGACAGGAACCAAAGAAATTCTACAAACAGGGCAAGGTAATATTATCTTAATGCCTTCTCATTCTCCCACCATAATTTTGCAGTATTTTTTTATCATTTGGCTAATATCCAGGTGGATTTGCTCAAGCATTTGGTCTTATTCTTCTTCTTTTGCCTTTGCTATTCATTTACCACATTTAATATGCCAGATACTTTCTATTTGGTGTAAAATTTCTCTTTATTATAATTAAAAAGTATCAGAGACATTCAATAATGTTTAATATTTTATTATGGTTATCCAGATCAGATGAACATACTAACGGTGATTTTGTTCGATACTAATTAAATTGTAAGACTTTAGGGCTGCTTAATTATGGTTAGCAGTTGATTGGGCTTTAAAGTGCTGAATTATTAATTTTATATGCTTAAAACATCAATAGATAGTTTGGTTCATTTTGCTGCAGTTGTTAGTGGCACATTGATGAAACATGTTTTAGGACATATTCAATTGGTTATCACGTTATGGCTTCTTGTTTCAGAAAGTTTAACCAAAGTAAAATTGCAACAGAGGTTGCATCTATTTGGTCTGCACCTTTGGAGTTCATAGTAAAGAACTTCAAGCTTAAATATAATATGCTTAATGGGAGCATGTTTGGTCATGGAATCTATTCCCCTGATGTGTGTTTTGCTGGTCAAAATTTTGCTCTTGGTAAAGTAGCATTGAAATTCTTATGCCATGGTTTTTTTCCTTGGTGCCATACAAAAATAACCATCTAATTAGTTTGTTAAGTTTTTAATCCATTATGCTACTTTTTCCTTTGTTGTTTTTCTTGTCATTTACACATTGTGACTGAATGGGCTTCAGGTCTTGCTGATCATGATAATTACCATGAATATTGCCGTCTTCTTGGACGTTTCAGAGTGAACTATCAGGTAATTGTCTTATGAACTTTTGACATCAGATTCTTAATTTCCATATGCTATGGATACTTCTGATAGCTGTGTATGCATGTGCCGTTTGTGTCTTTATGGTGTACATATTGGTTAACAACTGCAAATTGTTTTATGGATTTTTCATTCAATAACTTTGTTCGCATGCGTGTCGTGTGAATTGCTCTAATTTTTGTTTTGGTTATCGAATAACCAAAAGCAATTGTTGTGGCATACTATAAGCTGCTGTATTTTAATTCAGTAGATATTCAGTCTGGTTTATACAGTCATGCTTCTTGTATAGCAATTTGCTATCTCTTATTGTTAGAAGTTTGGTTGAAAAATAAATTCCTTTTGTTTGTAGGTCTGGCTATATAGTTCAGTGGCTGAATGGCTAGAAGCAAATTCACTCTGCTGAATATTGTTTAGCCCAACTACTTAGGGTTGATGATGCAAATTCTCTTTTGTTCATTTCTGTCTATAATCAGTACCTTTGTTTTTAACACAATCATAAAGACCATTCTTTATTGATTAGTATTAGCTGGCTGTAAACACTTGCACAAGGAATCATTAGAAGTCCCTTGAACCCATGGGTTGGTGAAAACAATGTCATGCCTACTTCATTAGAATTTATCATGTATGTAGTTTCTCTACAAAGATTCCATATCTTGGAATATAAACCCATGCGTTACTCTTTCCTTCACAATGCCTGGCACTGGCATATTTCCTTGTGCTTTTGCTTTTAAGAATAAAATTGACTTTATAATCACACTATTAGGACTTCCTTGTTTTTTTATAGTGTGCAATTAAAGAAATTATGTGGACAGGTTTGTTGGCTGCAATAACAGTTTTTCATGTTCTCTTTGGGTTTTTATTTCGTGTCCATAAACTACTATGCTTCATTACATTGTTATGGTGGTTTATGGTGCACTTTATAATTTTTGCTGATTTATAAGTGAATTAGTAATTATCAATGCTATGTTGATTTGGAGATGCTAAAAGTTCCTTTTTGTTTTGCTGTTTCTCTTATTGTGTATTTAGTTTATGTGGTTTGGTAACTTACAACCCTCTTGCTGAATCATTTAACATCTTGTTTATTGAATTTTGAAATTGTGTTTCAGTTGTCAGAGCTTGTGAATGTGGAAGGCTATAGCGATTGGATACAATTAGTGGCAGAGTTCACTTTAAAGTCCTTGCAGTCTTGGCAGGTTGACTGGTTTTCATAAATTTTAAGAATGTCTTTATATAGTAAGCTTTAATTTAGTGGAATGTCCCACAACTTGGATTTCATTATCACTGTGCTTTCTGCTATTTTATTTTGGGATTATTTAGTTCATATGTATTTGTTTAGGAGAATTATTTGGAATCTTTTGTTCCCTTGTTGGGCTTTGAATTCTAATTAAGCTCGTGCCTTTTGCTAGTGGGCCAGCAGCAGTGTATATTACCTCTTAGGACTCTGGTCCAGACTGGTGACATCCGTACCTTATTTGAAAGGAGATGCACCTAGTTTGCTGGATGAATTTGTGCCTAAAATCACTGAAGGTTTTATCACATCAAGATTTAATTCTGTGCAGGTATACATCTGCTTTTCTTTGGGACTGATACTCTGATTTATCGATTGAAGTACAATTGATTTATGAAAATCTGTCTTTCCATTTCCTTTTCTACGTATCCTGTAGGCTGGATTCCCTGACAATCTTTCTGACAATACACTGGACAATGTTGAACTACTTCAGGATCAACTAGATTGCTTTCCTTATCTTTGCAGATTCCAGGTTTTAAACCAATTGCTATATATTCTTTCTTCTTTTATGTCCCTCTAAAAGAAAGTCTAGGTTTGAAATTTACTACTATTGTTTATTTATTTTAAATGTCATACGCTATTGCTAAATGATTGTGGTGCTTTTGACTCTTCTCTTCTTGTTGCAGTATGAAAGCAGTGGCTTGTATATGATAAACATAATGGAGCCTATTCTGCAGTCATATACGGTATGGTCATTCATCATGGGCAAGGCCTCATTTTCTGATCCATTGCTTTTGCAAAGTGAAGTATAATCTCAATCATCTTCTTTATTTGATATGCATAGGAAAGAGCACGAGTAAAGACTGGTGATAACAGTGATCTCTCTGTCATTGAAGCCAAACTTGCTTGGATTGTTCATATTATTGCTGCTATTCTTAAAATAAAACAATGTACTGGTTGTAGGTAAAAGACTTTTTCCAGTGGTTACTTGTATTTATTTTTTCACTATTTTTTGCAAGAAATTAAGTGATGTTTGTTTTGGCATATGTTAATCTTTTAGTTACTTTTGTCCGTGCAGCATGGAGTCACAAGAAGTGCTTGATGCTGAACTTTCAGCTCGTATTTTGCAACTAATAAATGTCACTGACAGTGGTCTACACAGCCAGGTAGATAGCTCATGTTTAGCTTCAGATTTTATTTGATGTCTCCTTCAAGTTCTCAGTATCCCCAAATTTTGAGGATCTGGATTCCATGCTGACCTGGCTTTTTCCTGAGCAAATACAATCTTGTGATTGGTAGTTATTAATAAGAATATAACAATGAAATAAATCTTGATCTTACATAGATAAAAATATACATATGTCAAAAGATCTTTGAAATGTTAGTTAAGTTTAGATCAATACAGGAGCCTAATTTAAATTTTGAGCAGTTGTGGCTTTGAATTTTCTTTTTGCAAAGGTAGTTTCGTAAAATTAAACTCTATTTGCATTTATACATAATCTGTGGGCGGGGAGTTGAACTGTTGACCATTCTGTAGTGCTCAAATTTATTATGTCCGTATTTTCTAATGAATGAACCTGTCTCTTTCATTCCATTGTTTGATAATGTCCAAATTTTGATATTGCTCTGGTGCATGTTAGACTGAACAATATTTCAAGTTACTAAAGTTTATGGTATGGAAGGAAATAGGTGAATCTTTTAGAGCTGTTAAGTTACCACTTGACCTAAAAGTTTAAGCTATTAGGAGAGCACCCAACCATCGTCTCTAGGCTCTTAACACTCCCCCTCACATGTTCTTACATGTGAACCAAACACAATAGCGACAGACTTAACAACAAACACAAACTCAATTTATTACAGTTTAATTGATTGCCAATGATGGGATTTGAACATGAGACACTTGGTGAAATTGACTTAGATACTATGTTAAGTTACCATTTATCATAAAAGCTCTAGCTATTAAGCCAGAACCAACAATATTGTAAGCTCTACTTAGAACTTTGTCAGTGGGAGAGACGTACTTTCTTTATGTCAAAGTGTTTGGGGCTGGAGAGAGTTTGGTACACTCTATTCCTTCTTCTTGTTTGGTTGTTAAGGTTAAAAGAGTCCTCTGTACTGTCATCTGGTTTTTTAGTTCTGTTGAAATTGAATGTTTTGTTGTTTTTCTTTGATGGTATTTCTTTTCTGTTTTCATAACACTGCCTAAACTTCTCCCTGTTAATTGTATACCCATCATGAAAAGGGTTATTTTCCTTTGAAATACAATCATAGTGATTCCTGTATAGCTGTAAGATTTTGCCAAAAATTAACAGAACACAATGTGCAGTTATGTTAGTTGTCGACCATGAGGCCTGTGGTTTTTCCATATAAAGTACTTTTGGTTTTAACATCACTGGACTAGATTGTGCTCTTTTTTTTTGTGGTTGAACACTTGATGACATAGGTTTCATTATCTTGGCATTGGCAGAGATATCGTGAATTGAGCAAACAGAGACTTGATCGTGCCATTCTCACCTTCTTTCAGCATTTCAGAAAATCTTATGTTGGTGATCAGGCAATGCATTCCTCCAAGGTAGTTAAGTTTCTCTTTGTTCTCTCTTATAATTCTCTTTACACGTCTACATATTTTTTGAGACTTTCTCTTTCTGTTGCAGCAGTTATATGCCCGGTTGTCTGAGCTTCTTGGACTCCATGATCATCTATTACTATTGAATGTTATTGTTGGGAAGATTGCTACTAATCTCAAGTGTTATACTGAGGTGATTTTTTTTTCCTCTTTTTTTCTTTCTTTCCGTTCATCTTATTTTTCTGGAACCCATTTCATATATGCATATTTATGTGCTGCTTTTACAGTGTGAAGAGGTTATTGATCACACATTAAGTTTGTTCTTGGAGCTGGCTTCTGGGTTAGTATTAGCACTTCTATATGTCGCTAGAAAAATTACAGCCATTTGTTGTTTTGTTTTCTAAAACTTATTTATTTCCCTCAATAATATTTAAATACTGTATTTCTTTTTGGCAGTTACATGACTGGAAAGCTGCTTTTGAAATTGGATACTATCAAGTTTATAGTTGCAAATCATACTGTAATTCCATTTCTACCATTCTTCCATTTTTTCCATTATTCTTAGTTTGATTTGTGCGTTTAGAAATTGATAAAACCCTGTACTAACAATCCAGTTTTGAATTCTTGATTGCAGAGAGAACACTTTCCTTTTCTGGAAGAATATAGATGCTCTCGCAGCAGAACAACTTTTTACTACACAATTGGCTGGTTGATTTTCATGGAGGAGAGCCCTATGAAATTTAAGTCTTCAATGGATCCACTTTTGCAAGTACACATGCTCTCTTTTTTTAATGTGCTTTCATATTTTTCTCAATCTTTTGACACTGATCATGTAATTGCTTTCTGAATATCATCATGTATCTTAGAAAGGAGACAAGTTCCTGAGAATTATTCCTTTGTTTATTTATTTTTTTCTGGGCACTAAAACGATGTTTATGGTGCTTTAGGTTTTTATCAGTTTGGAATCAACTCCTGATTCAATGTTTCGTACTGATGCGGTAAAGAACGCTTTGATTGGGTTAATGAGGGATCTCCGAGGAATTGCTATGGCCACAAACAGGTTAGTAAATGTGCAATTTTGGAATCTGTTTTTCTTTTTTGATGAATTGCAAAATGATTTCTTTTTCCTTTTTTGAAAATGTTTCAGCCGCAGAACATATGGGCTTTTATTTGATTGGCTATATCCAGCACACATGCCCCTTCTCCTAAAAGGCATCTCGCATTGGACCGACACACCAGAGGTATTGTTGATTTTCCACACCTTGAGATCTCTGACATGCCAATTATCCTATATCATTGAGCACTTAAACTACCTCTTAGAACCCTAGAACCCTTTTGGCCAATTACTGTATAATATTTAAAATCATTTTCTGATTTTTTTTTCTCTCTATTGGAAATCAAATGTGTTTTTATTTCCTTTTATTTCATCATGTTCTTTATGGTCCTTAACTTTAAGCATTGTTAATCGTTTAGCACAGGGTGGGTGGAAATGTTCATAAAGCATTTCCATAAAGTTTCGCAATCTATCTTCTGCAAAAGAAACTAATAGTGGTCCGTATGACTTTTGCCCAAATTTGGAGGGATGTATGTGCCATTCACCCAAATAAGAAGCAAAAGTGGGTTGTGTATTATGCAATCTGGATATGTAAAGAAATACGCATCCTATGCAATTGTGAAACAGAGACATTATGGAAAAGTTTCAACTCAGTGACATGGAGCCATTGTAGAAAAGTTCAAGAAATAATCTAAAAAACTTTTACTGGTAATACGTGACGCCTTTCTGGAGGTAGTAACAAGTTTCTCTTTCAATTCTCGCTTTTCAGATGTGATTGCAGAAATTCAATAATCTAGAAAAATTTTATGGGTAGTATCCGAGGCCTTTCTAGAGATAGTTGCTAGTTTCTCTTCCAATTCTCACTTTTCAGATGTGAGTGTAAAATTTCAAGCTTGCCCCTGTTCATAGTTCTTTCTGCCTCATTGGTGACTGCTCTCATGAATTTTAATCACCATGAGATTCTCTTAAATAGAAACTTGTGAAGAAGGAAATGTCAGAATGCCGGGAATCTACTGGTTGATAGTTCAGATTTTACCGCAGCTAACTCCTTTCCTGTGGCTTTGAGTTTGATCTGGTGTATTCCACATGGAGTTTATTTTATTTGGAAGACCAGTCATGGCTAATTGCAATATTGAGTTTATAATGCTATCAAGGCTGTTCAATCTTCCTCAAGCTATTGGAAATGTCATAGAAACACTGAAAACTTATGAAACTCATATATTGAAATAAGAATCCGATTTCTTCTTCTATTTTTAGAGGGGTCTTGAGTTGGCAAAGTTGGGTTAAAAGATTCTCTTACCATACATTATTACTCTGGGGTTGTGAAAATCTGTTGCAAGTCAGCGTCATATAACATTTGGAAAGTCCTTAGAAACTTTTCTGGGGATGGCTTGGTATTTTGTCTTTGCATTCACTACAAGGAGAATAAATGAATAAATAAGCAGAACTAGGTTAAAAGATTAATTTGGAAATGTCAAGCACGACAATGCAATAGAAGTGTGGAATAGAAAGTGAACTATCAAACTTGACATAAGTCTTACAAGTTTCTTATGATTAGTTGAAATCATTTGGCATTGTTGTGACCATTATGTAAAAGCTCCAATCAGATTTCTCATATGGTGTATGCTATCGAATTGCACACAAACATTTCTCATCTGGTGCAATTTAGCAGTAGTCAGCAATAAAGCCTCGGTAATTCATTGACACATCATGAGTCATTTTTAATTCCTTTGCAAATGAAAATAGTATGTAAGAAACACAATTTTAGCTTTTGTCAGTTTTTTAGATGTCACTTCATTTTTCTCTCATGTGTTACTTTTTGTATGTCTCTGCATCAAATATTCTACTGTGCTTGTTTTTCCATCCTGGATGTACTCAACATTTAAACTTTAAAGCATGATAGGTTTCTGGGCACATAAGCAGTTCTTAGCTCCATTGTTCTTGCATGATTAAATAGGGCACACTCTCTTTGTAATTTTCTCCTTATGGGTGAAAGTTTGGATAAGGATCACTATCGTCACTCTCTCTTTCTTTTTTGTTTTTGTAGATGACAAACAAAGTATGTTTGTATTGAGAAGATTTGCAGAATGATGAACTATAGGGTCACTCTTTTTCCTTTATGATAAGAATCAAACAAAATGTTACTGATCAAGTAAAAAAGCTGCCAAAAAGTGGACCAGCAGTCCACCAGTAATACAAATCCTAAACAAATGTCATCTACAACAGAGTCACAATTTTCTTGATTAAAACACTGAAATATCATTAAACTGTCTGGGAAACTAGGCCTATAATGAAGAAAGAAAGTTTTCCTTATTTTCTTAAACGTCCTACCAAGCATCTTCAAACACATTGTGTGGCATTAATGTCACTAATAAATCTTTTTGCTGGGGCCCCCACTAAATGTTTTAGAAAAGAAATAGATGTATATATGTTGGCACTTCAAATGCTATTATATACACTTATTGACATCTCAAGGTTTATTTGATCCCCCCAAATTTGATTTGCTACTTTTGCTCCTGCTTTTTTGTTTGTTATAATAATGTTTTTGTGCGGTATTTATCATATTCATGTGGGATGATAAACCCTTTTTTTTTTCTGAATGGAGGACTTTATTGTTTGACTTAATGCTGCAGGTTACTACTCCATTGTTGAAATTCATGGCTGAGTTCGTGTTAAACAAAGCACAGCGTTTGACTTTTGACTCGTCTTCTCCGAATGGCATTCTTCTATTTCGGGAAGTTAGTAAAATAATAGTAGCTTATGGATCAAGGATTCTAGCTCTTCCAAATGCTGCCGATATATATGCCTACAAATACAAGGGAATATGGATTTGTTTAACTATTCTCTCAAGAGGTTATTTTTTAACCATCTTTCTTTTTTTAAGCTTAAACTATGTGGTGGATTTTATTCATTGTGGTTGTTGGAAGTTCATCATTTCATGATTTCTGGATAGATATACTTCTGTTTTGGTGTGAGTGGCATTTTTTTAGTTTGAATATTATAAAATACAGGTGACCTAAACTCTTTGCGAAGTTTCAATGGTCAACTGGGCAAAGAATCATAGAGACCCTCACATTCTGATCTCACAAAAAGAATATATACATATATATTTCTGTAATATACTTGTTATTTTTAGTCTTCAAGTATATTGGAAAGTAAATTTCAGATTTTGCTTGTAATCATATTTCTTCTTGCGCCCTATCTGTTTTTTGTGCTGCTTCTGAATTGTGCTGGTTATGAGAACCATTCGTAGGATGCATGCATCATCAGGTAATGCAGAAAAATAGATACAGTATTAAATGAGATGGGCTACATCCGAATTTGGTACGGGTCTTTATTGTATATTTTGTCTTAGCCATTTCTTTTTTTTTTTGTTTATTGAGATGATATGGTCCTATAGATCCTATACTTTTATTCTGGACAGCTAATCAATATGCAATTGTATAGATCATTTTGTGATCTTTTAGAGTTCTTGTTTCATGACTTTTTATTCACTTCTTTGTCTATTCCTTCTTTCTAATATTAGTTTCTTTGTTTCCTATGAAACAAGAGAGAGAGAGAGAGAGAGAGAGAGAGAGAGAGAGGGAAGGAGGGGAGGATTGTAGTTATGCATTAGTATTCACCAATTTCTTAGTTTTATATCTCGTTCAGCTATATGAAGTATATTGGATTTTCTTAAGTCTTGTCCTTCTTTTCTAGTATGAATTTTCAGTTGTTCAACATGATGTGTAGAGTTCTATACATGTAACCAGACTCTTTTAGCTCTTGTAATGAAATGTGTTAAAACAGGTTTTCTTAGTAGCAAGGAAAGTAATCATTGGAATGATTGCAATTCTCTATTTCATATAAAGGATGTTTACTTATTGATACCCTTTTGCTTCTGCTCTCTCTCTCTCTCTCTCTCTCTCTCTCTGCCTCTCTCTCTTGGTTTTTATTTCCCTCTTTTGGCCATCTGGTAAGTTATAAATCTAGAACTGATCTAAACCCTCCCTAGCCAGAAAAAAATGTAGTTTTTATTTGGCATGGTATATTGGTTTTACTTTTTAATCACTATGTAGGGGCAGTATGATATCTGTATTGGCAGTGCGGCACTGTTTTGTTTGTCATTGGTTGGATATTTCTTTGAACAAATAACTTTTCACACAGGCCCCATAATTTGAGCTGATTTCATTTTGTTTTCCAAAAAAATGGCAGCACTGGCGGGAAACTATGTCAACTTTGGCGTGTTTGAATTATATGGTGATAGAGCGCTCTCTGATGTACTTGACATTGTTCTTAAAATGACACTGTCAATTCCTTTGTCTGATATATTGGCTTTCAGGAAGGTATGTACAATGCTATGGACATTTGGCAAACTTTGGCAGCCGTTAGATTATTTCCTCTAGAATATTTTCTGAATTTGTTTCAAAATATGTTTGCTTGCATGTGTATCATTATGGATGTCAAAGAAACCTGAGAGGACCTACCGTAACTGTTTGGGTTTAGCATTTAAATACTGGCGGGCAAGGGATAGGGATCCTACTACTTACCTTAGATTTAATCTATTGTAATTTGAACCATTATGTAGCATTGCATTAGAAGGAACGATTGATCTAACATCTATTTCTTTGCATTAACATTGCTGCTGTTGCCATTCTTCATAACAACAATACTTCACTGCCAACAATACACTGCTACCCGAATCCTTGTCCCTCTCCCCCACGCCAGGGAGGAAAAGATGTCCCATTGCTTTAAAGGTAGTACTATTGCCATCTTCTGAACTTCTATTCTTTCATCTTTGAAACTGCTGCTTCCACCATTCATCAGCCCACTATTGTTGCTTCACCATAACCATTTTGCCCCATCAGAACTCCAACACCAGTGTGATTGGCAGTGCCTTACCAAACATCCTTTTCACCTCCTCTGTTCCCACCAATTACTAGGATTTCCTTAATACTTGTAAAGTTTTTTTTTTTTTTTTTTGTGTGTGTGTGCCTTGAGTTATGTACAAAATGGTTAGTACCTCTCAATCCATTTTCCTTTCTCTCTCTCTTTTTGCACCCACAAAACAAGGAAATGAATGGAAAGAATGGTGAATCACCACTAGTCTTTCACTTCTGAAGAAAAGTAAAGGCTTAAAGATAACCATCCTTATAATATTCTCACTTTGGGAAAAAGGTCTATGGCATAAAGATAACCCTTCTCTCTGATAATAGTGGCGTACTCTTGATCATTTTCTTCTGTTTTCTACCATTGTGATCTCAATTTAATTCCTTAGGTTTTGTGTTAAGAATAGTTTAATATATGCCTTTTTCTTCACCATTTATCCACTCCATCCTACCCCAAGCACAAACAAAAACTAAACTAGTCCCCCTCCAACTTGGTGTGAGGGCTTCGGTTCCTTGACCTCTTGCTTGCAAGAGGATTTACCAACTGGGCCAGCCCTTCGGGGACTAAATAGTTTAATATATGCAATATAGTACAACATTTTGCAATACATGTAGCCTTTTGACAATGAGTTATTTAGAACAATGGAGTTTTACCATCTTTTAGACCAAGCTGGTATTATGCGTTGTGAAAGATACCAAAATCTGTCAATAATGCTTTTAGGATCATTTACTTTTAAGCTAAAGGTGAAAATTAGTTCAATTTATTTGTTTTTAAATTAACTTCTCTCGGTGGTGGGTGTGTTGGTTGCAGACCATTAAGTCTTCCAAGTTTAAGGTGTGGTTTATGCTTGTGCTGTTTCTTTGCAGTTAACAAGGGCCTACTTTGCATTCTTGGAGGTTTTGTTCAGTAGCCACATCATTTTTATATTGAATTTGGATACAAACACCTTTATGCATATGGTTGGTTCCCTTGAATCTGGCTTGAAAGGCCTGGACACGAATATCTCTTCACAGGTGTGTATTGATTTCCAATTTCGGCTCCATGCTTTCTTTCCTCTCAATCAAAATTCATTCAAGTGGAATCTCAAGTCCTTAATTTTAGAGGTGATCAATTATTTATTCTGTTAGAAAAAATCATGTGGATAAATAATATGAGATTTAATTGCTGAAAGAATCATGTGGATAATGATTGTTCTTCACCAATATTGCTGATTAATGATAGTGAACTTCTATGCTCATAAATATATAAGGCAAGGCAAATAAAACAAATTTCATGTACTGGTCTAGTGCATGTATATATATAGTATATATGTAGAAAACACAGAATGATCTTTCTATTTCCTTTAAGTGGTCCCCTTTTCTTAAGAATTCTTGCATCCTTATCAGATTTAATGAATCATTCAGGAATTTGTGAGAAACTAGAAAAATTGAAGATAAAAACGACAGGAAAATAAAACTAAAAGAATAATAAAGAAAAGAGATAATCATACATTTATTTTATCAAGAAAGATCTTATCTAGTTTTACATTCATGCACTTATACGTACTCATATGCACTTAGTGCTCATTTGGTATGCTTGTTTACTAGTTAAAAGAGCAATTTTAATGTTAAAAGCCCTTTACTTTTTTTTTTCAGTGACATTTGGTAGTCACTAGAGAAGAGCTTATGAAGGTTTGAAAAAGCTATTTTAGCTCTGCCAGGAGAAGCTCAAATTTTGGGCTTCTGGGAGTTAAATAGTCTTTTGAGCCTTTTTAAAAAGTTAAATTGTTTGATAGTTACAAAAATTTTGCTAGAAGATGGACTTGACAAGCAAACAAATGAATAATTTTATTGATAAAAGCTCTACCTATAAAAGTTCTACTAGTACATATCTACTCCAAGAAGTTCTACTTTAAAAGTTATACCAAACAGACCCTTAGTCTATATATGTAGACATAACTGTTCAAATGATAAATTTTGGAAATCAACCATACAATCAAATAATCAATAATTTTTAAAAGCTCTACTTGTACATGATCTACACTTAAAAGGTTCTGCTTGGAAAGCTATAGCAAATGGACTCTCAGTGTATTTGACATGTAGATATGCTTGGATAGTGGTACGTGAATTATAACTATCATAACATGTTCTAATATTAAATTTTGGAATCCAACTGTTAAAAATAGATTGGCATCACTTCATCTCAGTCTGCAACTGTAATTTCCACAGAAATGTTTTAACATTTTCTATGAGCATGTAACATTTTGGGCCTGCTTCATGTCCGAATTAGGCACCATTGTATCTATTTGTTTCTTTGTCCGTTTTCCATTCGTCAATCTAAAACATTTGAATTTCTTGTTGCAGTGCGCCTCTGCTGTGGATAATTTGGCTGCTTTCTATTTCAATAACATAACTATGGGGGAGGCACCCACTTCACCTGCTGCAATTAATCTTGCGAGACACATTGCGGAGTGCCCTAATTTGTTTCCAGAAGTAAGTGAAGAAGCTTTTTTCCTTTGTTGCTGTTGATATTACAAGGAACACCAATTTAATAAGAATTAGAAACATAAATAGTGAACTGGCAGCCACCTCAATATACCCAAACTGAGTGATTGGAATTACTAAAATCAGATCATAACATTCAAAGAAAAATGGCATTACAAATTCTATGAATAACAAAAAAGTATCCTAAAATTATTTGGAAACCAAAACCCATAAAGGGGATAAGAAGCAAAATTTGTCCCACAAAAAGACTCCTCTGCAATAGCCTGTTAAAGAAATCTTCTATTTTTATCTATACAATTAACCCAGAAAGCACACGTGCTACCATCTCCTTAAAACCAAAGCTGTTTTACACCCACCAAAAACAAAGTGGAGGGAACCCATTTGTTGCATTTTCTTTTAAAGAAACAAATCAAATTTTTAGTAGTGAAATGAGAAATAATAGGGGGTGAGCAAGATGTCCACAAAAACTAGGAACAACCTGATGAAGCTTGAAAAGTGCTATACAGTAGAAATTGTTCACCTCTCAAAAACTCACTAATCCAATCCAAACTCCCTCCCAATTCCTAGAACTGGAATCTTTGACAATGAACTCTTGAAAGTGTGGGTTTTTTTGTGGAAGAAATATGAGAACTGGAATGAGCTGAGTTTGGTTGTTGATAATATCTCTTTGCCAACTCACTCTTCTGAAGTATGATATTGAGATGGTTATTGGGACTGTGGTACATTTTATATATTTTGTGCTTTCTTTTAATAAAGATTTTATAGTTTCACTAGTTCCTTTTCCTTTCTTTTTTATGCCGCCTTTCATTAAATATTTGGGTGATTAATTCTTTTCTTTTGTATACAGATATTGAAGACTTTATTTGAGATTGTATTATTTGAAGACTGTGGCAACCAGTGGAGTCTTAGCAGACCTATGCTGAGCTTAATTCTTATTAGTGAACAGGTGATTCACAAAAGCACTTTTATTTATTTATTTATTTATTTTGTAAATTATACAACTTTTTCTTCCATTAATATTTGTTTTGATTCATAAAAATATAATATAAAACTTACAAAACATGTTTATCTTGATAAATGTAATTAATTAACAATACTGCTGATCACTGGATTCTTATAGTTGAAGGACAAGCTTGACCAGTGGTTAGTTATGGTAGAGTCAGTTGTGAAAAAAATCTCATTGCATCCAAAACAAGTACCAAATGCTTGAAAATAGATTGATTTAGAAAAGATTTTTTCAGCATTTTGTCCTGTGGGTATATTTTATTCATAAAACCTCATTTTTATTTTATAGTTTATGACAGAAACAGAAAACTGGTCAGTGTTGGGGGTTGATCTTGAGACATTTAAGGTTTGGTCAATCTTGCTCGATGCTCATGGGTAGTCTACACAAGGCAGAAAAACCAAGGGAGGTTGGTTGGGGCATGGGGGTTGGAACTAACCTTGAAGTTAATGCAACATTAAAAGTTTCACCTTGCTGAAAATTACAATTTAAAAGACACTTCAACAAAAGCAACCGAATAGCAAATGGTCAGGGAAAATCGTTAAATGCTGAAATATTAGTTACCTGGTTCAGAAAACCGTGCAAGACTTAGTATCCAAAATTTTTATAATGTACTGTGACAACTGTTCGACCTTGGCACATTGTAACCTATATTCTTAACCCTTTGCTCCACATGTCAGAATCTGAAATGTTCAGATGGTAGTCACATGTCCTCTTAAAATAGATGCGTGAAATAGCTGTATAAGTCAACTTGAGTGCACCAGCTTGAATGATGTGTCTGTTGTAAGCATTGGTTTGAATTTGATTGCTTATGTCGATTTTGTACTGTCTTATTTTATGCTTGACTGAGAATCTAAAAATTCACATGCAGGTTTTTTCTGATTTGAAAGCTCAAATTTTGGCTTCACAGGTAAGTCAAACAAACCTATTATCTGTGCAAAGATTGGCGGGTCTCTCTTAATTGCTTCCCCATTAATAATGTTAGTTACTTAGTAGGATCATGTCAACAGGGTATTTCTTTTTAGCCGATTGTTTGATGCTTCAATCCTTCTTCATGACACCTTAATATAATAAATCAAAAACATGACGAAGATCTAGTTTTTGTGCAACTTTTGAAACCTCCTGTAGTGTTGTTGTGCATGCATGTGTACGTTTGTGTCGGGCTGTCTTAGATGCTTGGTCCTCCATCTCTGACACCTTGGCAAGAATAAAAGATTCATTATATTTTTGTAAACTTGGTATTTCCCTAGAGCTAGGGGGCATATATGTGTGTGCACATCACATCCACTTATAGACATGGGGACTCCATGTGTGAAACCTAGGGGACAAAAATGTTTTCAATTGTAAATCTTGCCGCCAAAGAGGTAGCCAAGACTCCAATTGTGGAGACAGCTAACCAATATACCATATTTGTTAGCTGAGTTAATTGACAGTTGCATCTTGTGAGCAACTAGAAAATATAGTATGTGGTTTTAAATTGTGACGGCTGGGGAAGTTTAATTTTATATCAGTTTTCCTTTTTTTAACCCTTCTCATCCTTTGCCTGGTACCAATGATCTCATTCTTAATTGACTTATTTGCATTGTAACTCGCAGCCAGTGGATCAACATCAGCGGTTGTCTGTCTGTTTTGATCAACTAATGACTGATGTTACTCGAAGCTTGGATTCAAAGAACAGGGATAAGTTTACCCAGAATTTGACCGTATTTAGGGTTGAATTTCGTGTAAAATAATTCCAAACTCTGTGCAGTAGCTACTTATTGTGTATGGTAGTGAAACTTATTGCTGATGATGTTGATTAACCCCTCTTTTGAAGCATGAGTTTCATTAAAACAATGGATTCTTGGGTCATGGATGAAGAGATACTGTGGTGTGTTAGTTTCATTCCATGACTTGCAAGGTGGCAGACTTCTCCG